>VOMN01015868.1:0-31210 GCA_014899125.1 Orchestia grillus | reverse complement strand
TGGCGAACGACAGCTAGGGTTTTGTCGTACCGTCACACCGACCCTTTAAGGAACAAGGTGTATGTGCATGTTCCGTCTAATTTTGAAGGAAACAAAACTGTGTTATTGTTAATATCCTTCAGGTTTGGCAGTGGTCATCATAAAGTTAATTATTCGAAGATACCTAGTACAGCTATTTGTAAACCTTGAACTATACATTTTTTGTGTGTTTATCCCGGCCGAAAATTTGAATCATATCACGACTGACAGAAAATAAATGTGCGTTCGCAGTAAGTTTAATTGAGAAAAAGTTACCGAGAGTGACTCGCTGGACACGTGACTGCACTACGTATGGCAGCAAGAAGTGGTGCCTGGTGGGTGAGATTCTTTCTCTTCCCCTTATTTCGTCGACGATAGAAATGCAAAGTTGACAGATCAAGTGTTGTTTTTAACGAGTATCAGGGATCTCATACGAGTAGTACGGGGTGTAAATTTTGGCGTTCTTCTACATGCATTCCTAGGACAGGCGAGGAAACCACAAGATTTTTGAACACATTAAAAAAAATATATACATACATTACAGCATTCGCTGTACTATATGAACTACGGTACATACTTTGCAGTAACTTGGCGCAATAGTGAAGTCCTACACATATGTGCATGTCACACAAGTAAAACAATATCTCTCACATTATAAAACTTCAGCCGTTACCAAAAACGTGCGTTCACTAGTACTTGCAACGTATGCTGTGCACATTAGCTCATTTGAGCGAAAGATTTGCATATAAATAGATACATTTTCACCCTAAAAATCTGCTCTCATGCCATAAACTTCATTTCAGCGCAGTTGCTGATTAACGTTTTCAGACTTGAGACAAATTCCTATTGCTTGAGATCTTGTTGTTTCATATTATTTAAAAACCCATGTTAATCAAAAGTTAGCTTGCATTTTGTCTACATAACTCGTACCCAATGCTGGTATAGTGAAACGAATAATTCTTATCAGGCTTCCATGAAACTTTGGAATAGATTTTACGGCGAAGGAAAGAATATTGGTTTGAAAACGTATCAAAATGAAGTTTTCAATATTTCTCGTATTTTATCTAGCCTCATGTTACACATAAACTTCTAAAGGGAGTTAAAATACAAAATTTATTGTAGGTAGGCAGAAATAAATAATTATCGCAATTTTTCTACGAGTCACAGGCCTGCCAGCCGGCGGGAGTGTCACCAGGAGCGCGTCGTAGGCCTGCCGAGCATTGGAAAGTCAGAGGGGCGTCGGAAAGGCCGCCATTTTGCCACCTCCTGCCTCTCTCATCGCCTCTAACTTATTATTAATCGACCGCCACCAGAAACCCTCACACCGCCCGGACCAAAGCCTAAACCGTCCTCGATTCATAACCTTTTCATTGCGTGGTTTCTGAACGGGTGCGCCGCTTGTGTTCGAATTAAACGTTATCTTGAGCTAAATATTCACAAAATGCACATACGAGGTGCGAAAGTTGTGATATCAACTCTCGCGGCCCAATTCAGGACTGGATTTGAGGGACACGCCATTGCGTTCCCTCATCCAGGCAATATGGACGACGCTCAGAAATCGTCAGAGGGACAATAATTTTTTTAAAAGGAATAGAGCAGGACGTCCTCCAACACTGTGAGCCTGGAATAAATAAACAAACACACCAGAGCCGTCATCGAAGGGTATGCATTCACTGGAGGAAATATTTTGTTGAAATCGAGCTATCCGCGATTCCAGTTTAAATTTTAATGGTTTGAACTTTGTGCAAAATGGTCGAATCGGTTTGAAGTCAGTCCTGGAAGAATTAGGTTGTTACGGGAGGTATGTGTTGTGAATTTGCGAAAATTTAGTATTGAGTTTAAGCGAGGATTCTCTAGCGCTGTTGTTTGATACCCAAAAATTGAAATTAAAATTTCGCCACAGTAGCCTGACGGCAATGCAGAAACCAAACTCCCAGGCTTTAGCTCAATTCTGCAGTTGTCGTGTGCAATAAAATTGATATGTCGGGGGACGGACAAAGAAGAGTGTAGCAGGCAGGCAGATGGTGCATGTTAAACCATACATTTCCTGCGCTGCATGGAAAAAACCTCCCTCGACATCTGGCCGCACACAACAACGCTTTAGACCTCGTCCGCTGTTCACAATTTAGTGATGGAGGTGAACAAAAATATTTTTCTGCATCGAAAGACGAGAACGCAAATTTAGGAACGGAGCATTGCTGCGGGGTAAATGGAAGTCCCCTAATTTTGACGTGAGAATATCAGAATTGTTCATTTCAGTTTACCCATGTCCTTGGTGATGTGCTTTTGTATTAACTTTGAGGATTTGAAAATTACAATTCATTGTCGAAGTTTAACACAATGCTAAAGATTGACATGTGAACATGGAAATTATTCTTTTAGGTACAATGAGACGTAATGATTTTTCCGAAATTAGATTGGATTTGTTCACTATTCATCACGTACGTGAGACGACTCAAAAGTTCTATTTTGTTTTCAACCCTGAGAATAACGCGGCATCGATTGAAAATAATGAACACAGCGATACTAGAAAGCAAAGTAAAATATTTTAGCAGTGCATCCGGTACAACTTTCTACACAGAAGATATTATATTAAACGGATATTATTAAGTATAATGGATATAAAGGAGCCGCCATAGAAGGGCTTCCTCCCATCTACGACGAGTGTTATTTCTTGTAGCATTTTATTTCCTAACGTATTTGTCAGCTTTACTGCAGTAAATGTAATGACATATGTCATTACATCAATCGGAAACATTTCCTCATGATATAATGATAATGTCATGAATCTGTAGTTTCAAAGAGTTTAATGAAATGATAATCATGTTGCACTCATTTAATGGGTCATAATTCTTGCTAATAATTGCTGATTGTGAATATTTATGAATTATTTTCAGCTCATGGTTGCCAAACCATATCTGAAGCATACAGGGGAGAAGAGAGTACAAGATATTTAAACTGAATGCTTCACCTCAATTCACAATCTCAGTCAATTTGTAGAAGAGCAATTAAATTAAATTTAAAACGGGCCCTTCGCTTCTATATAAAGGTTAACAAAGTTAAAATCAATCGATTTATTACGCAGGATTTGGGTAGAAACCCAAGAAAGGACCGCTTGGCTCGTCCTTGCCGCCATTTTCCCTTTTATAGATTCTGTACTACATACAAAAGGTATGCACTATGGATGTCATTGAGTGGTGACTTTCTCGTATAGATGTTTAATCATTCTAAAATAGCACATTGGTATGTGTGAACTACTGATTATGACCACACAGAATGACGTCCATACAGCGTGTGATGCGTGGCCTCATCAGACGAAATTAATCTTGATGAGATTGATGGACTTACCGACATTCAGTAAGAATTAAGCACCAATAAAGCTGCTATTATTGGTTCGAGGCACTAGATTCGATGTCTAGATTACCAAGCTGATTATCATCAGCATGTTGATTTACACCTGTGCAAATAAAATGGTAAATCATCGTTCGCATTCGCGGGAGCGGAACCGCAGGTCTTTAGTGTGACGAGTCGTCAGAGCTGGGCAGCGCTACTTTGAAATGTAGCGCTGCCCACCTCTGCGAGTCGCTTACTGCGAGGTACGTGCCAGTAGCTCTACTTTTAGTTAAGCCCCAATTTCACGAAAATACTCCCATGATTTCGAGCAGTCCGTAATCTTGCGAAATTAGTTCCATGTCAAATCAGCGACGAAGTCAAGAGTACCTCCAAATTTCGAGGCGTGCTCATCGCGTCAGGTGAAATTCTTGCCGGAGGTGGAGGCGACTTCCATGTAGGGAGCCTGCGCATAATCATGATGAAAATATCACACCATAGAGCTTCTCTACATGCTTAACATATGCGATGTATGAGGGCCGCGTGTGCTTAGCATGATTAGAAAATATCATATACTTTAAACCTTCTGTGCCTCTCCATTAAGATCCTCATCTCAGGTCCACTGATTGGATAAATTCCTTTACACGATCATAATGTCCTTACTTGATGGTGGCTAGGCCCATTTTCTTGCTTTTGAATCATCAAACATGCAATAGAAATTAATTTTATTAAGCATAAAATTGCAGTTTATGGGCGGCATTGTCATTTTTATGGGCAATCACTAATAGAAGTTTGTTTTTCTACCTGCCATCGGAATGAAAAGCGTATGGAGCCAAGTTACAACGGTTTGTGATAAGTTCGTCGCTTCGTAACCCGTACGTCTGGCATGCATGAAAAACATGCCCGTTGTTATTCTACTGTGATGACCAACAGGTGTATATTTTCTAAGGGAAGCTTTTAAGCTGCCTCTACATAATAAAACAGTGCCCTAAGCAATGCTTCGCTAAATGGTCTGTCCGTTGGGCTAGAAAGTAGTCGGGCGGACTGAAATTCTATCAGCCTGAGACTTGATTTGGTCCGTCTTGGGCCTCACATTAGGGCTGAGCACCCACACGAGTCCTTCAGGGGTGTCTAAAAAATAACATAGGGACGATTGACTTGAGTGACGATGTCCGTGTGCTTCAGAAACTGCTCAACCAAAGCAGGCACTTAGTAGAATTTGTGCTAATTTTCTCAAAACCTTTATGCCTCAGACTCCCAGCAGTGTTTGGCATTTGCAATTTTTACGTATTTGTATACTGAAAATAAAGAATGACTGCATTTGCTTCAGATTATTCTGTGGTTAGAGCTGTCGAGTTATACTTTCACATGAGCCATCATTTGAGTGGTATTTATTAAGCCAAATTGAAGGATCGTATTTTTCCATGGCTATACACTGTTCTAAGTCGATTCATTTTATTTAATGATGATATTTAAGCATTCATTACGATAGTTCATTAACAAAAAAACTCCAACGAGAACGTAAAAGTAAAGCTTCTTCAATGCTTCGGAATTGTAGGGCACAAACGATGAATTTCTGTTATTCTCGTATGAGCAGCCTTTTTTAAACAAAATAAATCATCTGTAGATCCATAGACAAAACAGGAGAGATCATCTGTGCTTCCATCTGTACATCAGTCGCACTCTGAGCACGCCGCAGATGGCGTCTAGAGTTATTCAAGGAATACTGAGTTTCAAAACCCTATTATAGCTATTAATTTACATAATTGGTCTTACTTAGCTGTCAAAAACAAAGCAATTAAAATACTGTTGCTCCCATAGATCATTTGATCGATTACAGTTTAGAAATAACAATGAAACTATTTTTTACTATGCTGCAGTTCACAAAATGATCTACTGATGCTATGATATTCTAATAGTAGAGTTTATGATTGGATTGCTGATCCATTTATGTAAATAAATTAACATACTTCTGATTCGTATTTTGAAATTCGTAGTCTGTCTCAAAGCTTGACGAACCCGGCAAATAATGAAAATTTTCCTGCACCGAAATGGAGGTATTTTGTTACGGAACTCGTTAGTGATTTTACGTAGATCCCTGAGCGACGTACTAAGTCAAAGACACTAGTGAAATTCTTGGACACTTCGCTCTATATGCTTCGAATCAGACTTGAGGGAATGTACTTCTGCTGTCCTTCCTGAAAATTCGTTTATAATTTCTCTATTTCACAGGCAGGATCAAGTTATCAAGCAGAAAGCGATTTTGTACTCGAAGGACATAAAAAGTCAACAGATGGTGAAAGACTAGAGTATACATACATGTCTAATGCACTGTGAAGACTCCTCATCACGCACAATCTCGCGCATGATTGTACGTCTTCAAACACCGTTTGGCAGGGCACCCTTGATTCGTTGGAAAGAAGAAATGCGTACCTTAATGGTGCGCACTGCAGCGGTGCGCGTCCGCCTCACAACTGCACCAGCGAGCTCTGCAACAAGCGCAGTTGTGCGTGTCTTCATGAGAACTTTTGGGGTAAAAAATCATCGGCTTTGAAGAGCAGGACGAGGAGCTTGTGCGACCGATCAACGCTTCCAATAAAGGGTTGTAATTTTATACCCTTCTTCTTTTTGCGGGAGATGAGCGTCAAGAGAGGCGAATGGTCGTCCATGCAAGGTCTGTCTGTTTCGAAAACTAAAATGAAACCATTTACGTGAATGGTCTGAATACGATTTTTTGAATTACGTGTGACGGTTTGTGTGCGAAAGATGTCGGATACTAATGCTTTTTACGAGCCAAAGATGGGAAAAAAATCACATCCATGATAAGGTTGCAGTGACCAAAAAAGTTTATTTCTGTTAAAAATAAGTGGAACGACGTTACACAAAATTTTGAGACGACCAATCCACATTTACATAGATTGATTGAAATGAAAACAGTGAACGCACAAAAATAAATTTGTCGTGATTAATTTAATTGTCATTTCTTCCATTAGCTTACATGAAACGAGAGACGAAGTATGTCGTAAAAACCCCTTCGAATACTGCAATTTTTAGTAAAGTTGATCATTCTTTTTGTACTTTAGTTAGCATTTTTCGTTCATATGCATCGGCTTTCAACACTATATTTTTTACCAATTATCTTTCAATATGTTTAAAAGAAGTGAAATAAAAATCCAACCTAAAAAATCACAAAAGTCTACCACAGAAAACACACGTAATGGCCACGCGTGTGGAAAGAAAAATCCAGAACTCAGGCGTTGTCCGGACTGCTGGCAGGAATTTCATGCAGGCCCGACAGCAGCGCTGCCAGCTCGATACCAGCGCTGCCAGCTCGATGCCAGCGCTGCCAGCTCCATACCAGAGCTGCCAGCTCCATACCAGAGCTGCCAGCTCCATACCATCGCTGCCAGCTTGATACCAGCGCTGCCAGCTCGATACCAGAGCTGACAGCTCGATACCAGCGCTGCCAGCTCGATACCAGAGCTGCCAGCTCGATACCAGAGCTGCCAGCTCGATACCAGAGCTGACAGCTCGATACCAGAGCTGCCAGCTCGATACCAGCGCTGTCAGTTCAGTAACAGCGCTGTCAGTTCAGTAACAGCGCTGCCAGCTTTGTAACAGCACTACCAGTACGGCAACACGCTGTCAGCTCGATAACAGTGCTGTCAGCTCTATAACAGCACTACCAGTACGGCAACAGCACTGTCAACTCGCCAACAGCGCTGTCAGCTCGTGCATGCAGCGTTGTTGCGTCCCTGTGGGGCGACACTCATGTGATGCCTTTTAAAACTGCCGTATCCTATGGAAGTTTTAAAAGGCAATAAGACTTGCAAGAAAAGCAGATGAGCATTTCTGCAGCGATGTTTGTACATATGTAGATCCTTACACCTGAGATTGAAAAAAATACTTCGAGATAGACAGCTCATGGACTTTTTTTATTGCAAAAGAAACAAGTTTAGTAAAATCGTACCTTCTGAGGTTGATCGAAAAACAGTCCACGTTCAATCAATTTCTTCTACGTTTTGTCTGCTACGAGTTCATGAGAACGCAAATACTCTGAGCCCAGTATACTGTGAGCGATATAGTGAGCGCAGTATACTGTGTATATCAATACTGTGAGCGCAGTATACTGTGTGTATCAATACTGTGAGAGCAGTGTACTGTGTGTATTAATACTGTGAGTGCAGTATACTGTGTGTATTAATACTGTGAGAGCAGTGTACTGTGTATATCAATACTGTGAGCGCAGTATACTGTGTATATCAATACTGTGAGCGCAGTCTCATCCCCTGTCGCTTCTTTTTTCAAATAGTCTTTCCTTTTATCGTTCTCTGAAGGTTTTCCCCTCTCTTAATGAGTGTTCTTAATCCATTCGAAGTGAAACTGATGAGCTCACAACAAGAAATTCTAGAAGAACGAGCAGAACGAACGTGGGAAGGCTTCTTTCTCGAAGACTCGTGTTGCGAGTGCAGGCGAAGACGTCGTATTTACGCGAGCAAAAACTCTCAAAGCGGCGATGTTTAGCAAAACTTGAGAACGATGGCACCCACATCAAGTGACCCTTCATGTTCTCTGACTGGTTAACTTGAAGAGAATTATTCGAAATAAATGTAATTAAAACGGGTAGAGAAATGACTCTGAGATCTGTGCCGTTAACAACGACGGCTGGATGCACCGGCAACTAATATGGGGCAACGAGGGCAACTAATAATACTATGCTTGTTCAGCAGTAGGGTACAGCGGCCTGGTTTTATTTTCAGATTTGCAGTATTTCGGAGGTGTGAATAGTTTCTAATTCGAGAAGGACCGCTGTTGTATTGCATTTTTCGCGCTAGGAAATTAAGGATTTTGCAATGTTGCAAAATCCTGAACTCGTCCATGTACATTTATGCAGTATGCAGTATTCAAGACCACATGTAATTCCGCCTGTGATCCACACATTAGACATACGTTCAAAGTGAATGCAGGGTACCACATGCTCGTGGCATGCAACATTTGCGAATGTTTTTATGGATAAACCTTTGGTACTTTCTTGACTTTCAGGACTAAAGAAAAGTATTCCATACAATATTTTCTCAAATTTGACACGCCTGAGGTCGGCACATGGAAAGTAATTCGAAAATTAAATCCTCTCATAAATGTTGAATGTAATGAGTATGCATGAAAGTCGATCAAAATTGTACCAAACATTTGAAATTTCCCTAGTTTGGCATCATTCTCAGTCGTCTAGCCGAGTATATGTGGGCCATAGTTTTTTAAAGCATACGTGTGCTGTACATAATATTAGTCAAGTTTAAGCACTTATATCTTTTAACGGAAATTTCCTAATTGACTTAATCAGACCAGACACGAAATGTTGTTCTTGATCGGTGCCAACAAAATTCAGTACAGCAATGCTTGAGAATATCGATAATGAGCTATCATTGCTAACCTAACGCTAGAGGCGCTAGAAAGGAGCTCGATTAATAATAATAAACATTTAGGAAATGATGTCATCTAGGTTGAAGGAGCATTTTCACAATAAAAGGTTGAGAAAATAATGTAAGTAGCACGTGGCGTAAGCATACTATTTATTAGCATAATTTGCCTCATATGTCATGATGTTCCCACTCCTCAGAGGTCCATTTCATAGCTTACATTGCGTTATGTGTTGCGATGCTCCCACTCCTTAGAGGTCTATTATCAGCATACTTCGCGTCTACATATCACAATGGAGATTATCGCGATGAACTCGATGATAGATCGCATCATTCATTGTGCTTTCATTCATGCATTATTTTTCTGCGAATGAAGAGCGGCCGCAAGCATCAAATGCAGCGCCATGTTCCCCGTGCTGCGTACGCCTCGCGCCAGGTACCCGTCCCCCTCAGTAGTGATGGTCGAGCTGATATGGTTCATTGTGACCACCTTCACAAGTCACACAAATAATTATTGGACTCATTGTTGTAGCGAAGTATCAGGAAGAGATCTCATGAGCCGTTGCTCACATGTTTTTTATAAAAAAATGAAAATTAGCGATGAATTTTATCATTGAGTGCATAGAAATGATGTGTGTTGTAAAATCTATTCGTAGTTTCTATTTCGCTACTGAAATTAATTTTTTTAAGGTCAGCTCTTTTAATGTTCATGAAATAAATTTTCCTTAAATCATGTTGGTTTTTATATTTCCCCTATGTCAATTATGATCCAAGAATGTCAGTCTTAACCATTTCGATTTTACTTATCGTGCATTTACTTAGAGTAGATAGCACTACTTTATGGAGCGGAATTGTCGACACTCGCCCATGGGTGCTTTATTTTAATTTTTATACAAAATAATCTCTGTCAATTTCGGAGAGAAGTCAGTGTTAACTGCGTACTCTGTGCACGCTTTGTATCATGCAGTGAGAACTCCCATGAGGATGATTGCGTTAAATATGAACCAGTTTCTTCACTGAACTTCCTACTTTTCTATTTAAAAAAATCATCTCAATTTTCTACACTCCAAGTACCTCTATTTTACACACTCACCAATTTTGCAATTTATGCATACATCAGTTCCATTTTAAACGAGTCACTGTGCTCGTTTTTCCCGAATTGGTGTTACAAATCCTCACGAATTCATCTTCCTATACTGCCGCGGACCCATTTTGGAAAAGGCCTTCATTTCCAAACGTCAAGTGGACGAGTCATCAGAGCGACGTTCACTAGGAGATGCCGGTGGCAGAGCACCGGTCCCTCAAAGTTTTGGCTCCAGACATCACTACAGAATTTCCCCTCTGACCGACGACAGCGATCGCAGGGATCTGATTATGCGGCATCGTCACATTTGGGTCGTTATGACGGCTCTCAGACACCACCCAAACCTACCTCATCAATCCAGGGAAAAATGGAACAGGAAGGAGCCAAGTGGGTTTCCATTCTTGAGTTTCTATCCAAGTCTCCTGTCGTTACACAGTGCTTGTGAGAGTTAGTACATCCAATTGTTGCTAATCTTTGAGACGCTCGCATAAAAGAACTGATCTCGAACACATTTGATCGAAGACAGAATCTGGGGTTAATTAACAGCGGGGTTTCGTAGCGCCAGTTACACTAGAGAAACTATCTCCAGAGCTGCCCGTATGGAAGATGAAGTGGGTCACTCAAGCTTTCTGCCATCTCATGGCGACGAAAATGTTGACATGTTAAGTGTGGACCTGTAAGGTGTTGACGTGTTAACTGTTGACGTGTTCAGTGGCTCTGTTGTGATGACGGTTGCACGTGAGATTATGATTGCCACATGTTCCGCGGTACCATATTTTTTCTAGCTGATTCTACGATGGGCGTTCAAAGTATCGGACAAGTTGGATGAGTGAGTTTTGAATTACAGGAAATAGTGTAGAATGCTATAGAAATGAGTAATCTAAACAAAGTTCCATGATCTTACGGAATTTAAATTACCCCACGTTATGTGCCGACGTTACTATAATCACACGCATCTGAGGACGTCTGTGCAACTGAGCGTGTAGAATTACACGCTTATAATTCAGCACAAGCTTTCGGGGAACGTATTAAAGAAATATTAGAATATGGAACGTATCTTAAATGATGTTAATCAATTCATTTCTATATTATAACTCTACATTAACATAGGCTCTGCAACAAACACGACTTACCATAAATGCCACCTATTTCAGAGTACTTTCTGTGAGTAAATACCGTCTGTAACCCTGAAGTTTTAAATTCGATTGACGATGAAAATTTTGTGAAACTTTTAAGGGAACAGCTGATCCAGGTAAGCCATTTTTATATCGTTATGGAGGTGATAAATGGCTTTGAAGGGCGTTTGATAAAACAAAACAAAAATTGCTTTTAAGAATGCTCTCAACTGTCGATTAAATTTGCGAAGTCCAGTTCTGGACGAACGTTTCGACGAGCGCTTGTGATGTCGGAAAGTACGTCTAGAAGGCCGCTCGTTACGACGGAAATACCGCAGGACGAGCGCTTGTGATGACGGAAAGTACGTCTAGAAGACCGCTCGTTACGACGGAAATTACGTCTGGACGAGCGCTTGTTATGACGGAAAGTACGGCCGGACGAGTATTTGTGATGATGGACGTCGGCTGGAGACTACAGCTTCGTTGTCCTGAGACAAAGAAGAAACTCTAGTAATTCCAACACAGTCGCCGTAGAGTAACACCGTTGGGCTTTCGAAGCCTCATAAACTCCAGAGGCGAGGTTAAGGTTAAGGAAGCACTCCGCGGTTTCGCGAAAATCCGTTGGCTCAGCTGAGAATCGAGCCCTCACTTCCAAGGAATGAGTTGAAGACGTTACCACTGGGCCACGGAGCCCCAAGTTACGCGTGATGAATGCAGCTCGTGTTGATACATCAACGCAGAGATGGAGGGAGCTCTTGCGGTGTGCCTGCTTATCGATTCTATTGATTCTCAGAGAGTTAGGGAGGATTTTACATTATTTTCAATTCGTACAGGCAAGTTTGCATAATACGCAGATTACGTCAGTTCTTCAAATGCTACGTTTAAGCAATTTTTATTGCAATGTTTTTCGCTAGTGGTACATGTTTCTAGATTTAAGAGATTGAATACAAACGTTCAGCAGGGACTACAAAAGACAGGCGCCCTGGAAACTGGGCTTGATATCACAAAAGATGGACAAAAGTGGACAAAATGAACAAAAGATCTGTTTTGAAAGTTTTCCTACGATTTTGAACACGAAATTTATATTTACCGACAACTTAATGGTTAGTAAAAGCGCTCAGAGACGAGTCTGCAGGCTCTGACTTTCTAACTTTTAGCTCATTTTTTAACTTCACACAAACTACACGTTCATATCCTTTCAAAACGCATGGGCAAGAATTAGGAAGGTTCAATAATGGTGAAAATAATTCGAATTCATCTGCGGAAAAGACTTTACATTGCATGAAGCTTCCGTTGAAATAACGAGTAGTTCATTTTCAAACATTGAAGAGAACGAAGCGTTTCCCTCTAGACTATCGCCGTATCTCTTTGTCAAATTGACGGACGTCGGTTTTTTTTTCTTATTCCAGTAATGGCAACTCGAAATGAAGGCTTCTCGTCAGACGTTGATGACAATTGAAACGGATCGGGAAGCTGCTCTCAGGTTGACGCCGACAACGCTATCGAAGAACCGTGAAGCCTCTTTGCGAAATGGGAAAATGGATGTTAGGATCGTGCAGTATTCAAATTGAGTCTCCATGGGGAGTCGCACAGCTCAAAATTAAGCGGTGAAGGTAATCGATGAATATTTCATTTGTAAATGTCAAAAATTGCTGAACAAAATAGTTGCGATCGAATATTAAGCTGTTAAAATGGCTCACCATGTGTAGCTGTCAAGTTATGTTACTTATGATAGAAATTTGGACTTTCGACAGCATCTCTGACTAGCTGATAGGGAACTTCAAACATTATGGAATTACTAAAAAAGTTCAGAAGCTTAAGTTCAGTCTTCATGAAATGGAACGTTGAGTGAATATGCTAAATTTCCTCAGGTTTTGTTCTTGTTGTAACTGAAGATCATTAAAACTTGGGCCTGCTTTCGTTGTTGAATGAATACCATCGCTTATGTCGAATCCTAGATAAACTCTTCGATAATAGTAATTACCATATTATTCAATCTTAGCTATAAATTAATTACGATTACTCTCAGGCATCGCTACATATAGGGTGAATGCACGCTGCAAGCACGTCTCCTACACCATATAGCACGTGTGGCACAGTCAACGTTTGAGTCGATTGTCTGCACTTATTTCGTCACTTAAAAAGTATCGTAAATTAATGCGCACTGCCTTGTCGTTCTTTGAGTTGTTCAGAAAACTGTTTCTTGCATACACAAGTAGCCACGAATGTGCACGAGGGCCTCTCACCACAGAACATTGGTGTAAATACTGTGTGATAAAATATGCTAAATTCCAAAACCGTTTCCTGTACACCCGTATTACTTGGTATGTGTTCTAAAGTTTCATTTTTGAATTTAGCGTGTACCTTTGAAATACAGAAATATCATAAAGATCTTTCTAATATCTAGTACACAAACAACATCAAAATCAGTAGTGCATGCAGAGAAACGAATGGTTCTTACACTTGTGTCGTACCAATACTCAATCAGAAACAAGACAGCCATGGGTCTCGAAACCAAAGTTTACCTCAGCAACTGCAGCGTCAGCACAACACTGGTAATCGCAACGACAGCTGCCCCTACAGCCATCGCATCAACAACACCTGTAGAACCAACAGCAGCTATAGCATCAACAGCAGCTACCCTATTAAAAATTAGCTTAGTTGCACGAGAGACTCTCGAAAGTTCTTCGCTCTGATTGTAGTTTTAGACACAGTCTGTAAGTTTAGCGCATATTATCTCTATATGGAAGATATTGACAAGAAGCCGCTTGCAGATCTGAGCGTTAATTGTCCTCGGCAGCAACGTTCGTTCCTAAAGTGGTCTTAGTGACCGCGCCAATGCGTTGCCACTGCGCTGCTGAAGAGTAAACTGAGTAAAAAATATCAAGAAACTGTACAAAAACTGCCCTGACGCCGATTTTTGATAAGGTAAAACATCAACAGCAGCTTTAGCATTACCGGCAGCTCTAGCATTAACAGCAGTCCTAGCAATAACAGCAACTCTAGCAATAACAGCAACTCTAGCATTAACAGCAGCTCTAACATTAACAGTAGCTCTTGCAATAACAGCAGCTCTAGCATTAACAGCAGCTTTAGCAATAACAGCAGCCTTGGTAGCAACAGCAAGAGGGCAGTTATGGTTCAGTCGTCACTAGTGAAAGCTCATTAAAGATTCAACTCAACTTGACTGCGTTTTAAATATTCCCGTTTTGAGGAGACGTTCTAAGCGTATCGGCACTCAGGCGTTCATTAGAGTCGATGTCAGGGTTGTGTAAGAGGAGCATCATGCCGCGTCCAGTGCATCAATTCCCGTCACTCTAGCCAAGGGGGCGAGCATCGCACACGTCTGGATGGTCGGGAGCCGGAGTTCATTTCAAGCTCTCATAACAACGAGAGAGCGTGCGAGCGAGCTCGTCTTTTAAAAGCTCCATCAAAGTTTCATATATTGATGGAAGTTTGAATAGCAGCGAATTATGAATGAGGAGCAGTGACACACAAATGGTTCGCAGGTCTCCAGTGGACGGATAAGCATTTATTTCACTCGAGGATGCGCTGTTTGTGGATGAATCATTCAGGAAATTAAGTCAGCCTTGCACTCACGTGACTGATAATTTATTCCCAATGAAATCATTATAAATTTGCACTTTCTTCCAGTCCAGTTGAGTTGACGCTAGTTTCTTATTAATTAAGTTACGATGGGCATCAAAACGTTGAACAAACGCCACTCTCCTGAACACGTTCATTTTGCAAGCTCATGACTTAAATTTTGTAAAAGAAAACAAGAAAACTTCATTGGAATGCACTTACATGTGGAATTTCTACGTTGCTACGAAGTGAATGTTCACTATTCTTGTTAGGAATTTATAATTTTTATCTGCATGATAGATCTGTCTCCGCTCAAGGGAAAAGTTGGCATTTATACCCGTAAAGCAAATGAGTTAAAACTTAACACCACGCTGTTCACAGCGTCACATTTATTGCTCGTGCTCACCCGTAGCTTTACGCACCACAAGCTCGTAACTCAACGCCAACGACGCGTGACAAATTAATTAATGGACATCCGCACGATGCATTGAGAACACGTGTGCGTGGTATTGTGTGGTTGAGCCGTAAACCATTTCGTAGCAACAGCGGCTCCCAAATGCTGGTACTGCTCTCTTCATGTACACCGCAGAGCAGTCCTTCCAGTTCCCAGGCTGGTGTGCAGCCTCTCTAAGGGTCGGAATATCCCTCATCTGCAGCCATGTTTCTAACAAAGGTCGATCGCAACTTTCGATTCTCAAGATGGTCCTTTCGGCGCGGCTGCATGTTGGCCCACGCATAATCCTGGACTGAACAACGCTGGCAGCTGGACACTCGCTGGTCGCCTGAGCCATGTTTAGTGAGAGTCACTCAGCGGTCTTCATGTGGCCCAGTGAAATTTAACTTTGATACTGCGGCCATTCTGAGCTACGATCGCATCGACAACGCACGTAGAGGTAAAAAAAGACGATCGTCGTCGGCTAACCTTTTTCGTGTTTCAAGATCAAGAATTATTTTTGTGAGTAGATTAGGTGAGTCAATACTTATATGACGTTTTTTTGGCTCGTTAGCTTCGGTTTTTTTCCATACGGTTGGTCAACATTTATACTACAGCCTCACACTATCTTCAAAATACTGTGGAGTTCACATTTTTGGAGCGTGAAGGGAACATCAAATGGAACTCGGGAGTTCGAGTACATGAGAGCAGGAGCAGGGCAGGGATAGCTTCTACATCTATCTCGCTCATACATCACAAACTGTTTCGTTCATATTCATTTTATAACACATGAAAATCGGCCTCAGCCTCCCTCAGTGACGCATGCACAAGCCGATGCAAGAATTTCAGTTAAAGAACCAATCAGGTTTTCCAAGATAATTCAGTGAGAGGTGAGCGGTTCCATCTATCCACTGAATAATTCATCTTAATAGAACTGAATAGTCGCGGTTCACGACTTTCCTCTTTTAATTCGGAATAGAATTGACAAGACGCACTCGTGTGCGAGTAAGAAATTCTTGACGCTTAGCTTCGAGTTTTTGACAAGTATTCGTGGTATGGAAATTGGCAAGCAATTTATAATTTTTTTTACCGAAAATGGACAAGAAATTAACAAGAACAAAAATAGAGCAACAGGAACCGGCCAGGTGGCCTATTCTTGGGTTTCCACCCAGGTAGCCCAAGTCCTGTGCCTCTGACCAAATCCTGTGGCTCTGACCAACTCCTGTGCCTCTGACCAACTCCTGTGGCTCTGACCAACTCCCGTGCCTCTGACCAACTCCTGTGCCTTTGACCAACTCCTGTGCCTCTGATCAACTCCTGTGACTCTGACCAACTCCTGTGCCTCTGACCAACTCCTGTGCCTCTGACCAAGTCCTGTGCCTCTGACCAACTCCTGTGCCTCTGACCAAGTCATGTGCCTCTGACCAACTCCTGTGCCGTACCAAGTCCTACATTAGTGTCCAGTCGTTCACAAGTAACGGATTGTTAACATTTCACTACGTGTTTTTGACCATTTTTTAGTGACGTGCGATGGGCCCAAAGATGTGGGAAGAAAGAATAGAGCTCATGGAGTGCTCCACCTACGGGGAAATTGCATTCCTATTCATTTTCAAACTGATTGAAATTACAGAATCATCATGTAACCGATGCCATCGATTTGAGGTGAATATGTCCACAGCGCGTCACTTTTTACATTGTTCGCTGGTCATCATTTGATAACAGATTATAATGAGTCAATTTCTGTGAGTGCGGCTCTCGCTTTATGCCTTCCAAGCCAAAGTCAGAACCATCTTCGTTCTGTAGATCTAACTGAAGGGACCTGCAGTACTCGTTCATCTCGTGCAAGTCTGTTCTTTCTAGCTTGGAAATAAAACAAAGCGGGAACCTGATGCTTCCTACGCATAGCGTTTATTAAGTTGTTGGATTGGGCGTTTCAGACTGCAGAACACACGGGTTCAGTCAGGGATTCCAATTCGCGGGTTCAACTTCGACTTGCCATCATCAACAATTTTTCTTTCTGCTCGTATGAGAGACGAGTAGAAATCCATCCCCAATTTCCTAAGCGAAATACCAGAGGGCGCTGATGCATTGCTACGACTTTCTGGTGTAAATTCAGTTGAATTATTTTCAAACTCGTCCGTTGTAAACTATAAGGCGGAAATTTTGTGGAGCATCAAAAATAATGCGTCGCACTTTGTGAAATTTGATATTTTCCGAAGTATCTTTAGTGCTTGCAGCATAAAAAAATTTCTAATTCCTAAGAAGAAGAGGTGAACTTTGCAGACTGCGTCCAGTTTGGCACCGTCACTGAGAGTGCGATCTCAGACCGTACTCGTACGCAGTACGCAGACCCTTGCGCAGAAAATTTTGATTGGTTTCTAGATGCAAGGTTCTTTTAATGTTGTTTTTACGGCTGCGAGTGAACGTCTGAGAGCCTCAATGACTGACTGAAGGCTGGTATAAATAAAGGCTACATTGGCTTTTCACGTCACCACGGAGTACTTCCCTTGGAAAAGGAAGTTTAAACCACACATTCCTCACATCCCCCACCACACCAGTAGTTGTAAGGCATTTAAAACCCAACGGTAAAACGTGTTGGAATGAATAAAGGTTCTTTTTTTTTTGCAGTGTTGTATTCGCTGACAATATCAAAATAAGGTGGCGTTTATAACTAATGCGGCATGCTGGTTCAGCTTTGCGGTGATGTCGAGAGTCGAGTCGCCCTATAGCCATGCGGGATCAATTCCTGCCAGCACGTGGGTGTATGTAGATTGCAAAGCCGAGTGTTTATGATTATTTATTGTTCGAAGGTCGTTTTAAATGCGGGTCTGTGTTACTTAGATTTATCATCTATTCGTTTAATTCTTCCTTAACTATTCATAGTTCAGCTCAATATTACGTAATTTTATTAGGCAAGGCTGACATTATCTGTCGTTTACTAGTTCATTCATTCCAAAAAATGTCTCCCAGCTAAGGATAGTTTCATTCGTACCCTGAATCATGGTGCATAATCTAGAATGTTATGGAGCTGCACGCTTCTCCGTGTTTAGCGCAGGTGAGCTCCAGCGAATAGAAGCAACTACGAAAAAAAAAATTTTGAAAGAATTTAAAGGAAACCTTGAAGAAAAATACTCGGAAACTCAGACTTAGGTGTAAAAAATGGTGGTTCAGCACGATGACAACCTAAAGAATGAGGTTAAATGAGGTTAATAGTTGAATGAGGTAAACTCAACGTTATAAAATTGCCATTTCAGTAACCAGACTTCAATCCCGTCAAAAATTTGTAGCTTGAGTTGAAGGTGTTCGCTCTTGAAGACAAGACACAATTATTATCAACGAGTTAGAAACGATTTGCATAGGAGAATGGACCCCAATTCCCCGTGATATTTGTATGAACCTAGTTTAAAACTACGACAAGCGTTTGACGAATATACTTCAGCACAAAAGTTATAATTTTCTTTATAATGAAAACCTGTTTGGCTTGAATACTTTTTGACTCCACGTCATTTCGTAAAAAATTGGCAAATTCGTTATAGTTTCGTACACGAATTTGGAATTTCATGTGTCATTTCTGATATGTATTGCTAAAAGCATGTACATGTTTCATGAACTTCCAAAAACTAGTTCTTACGGTATGGTAAAATAAGCAGCGCTAAATCGGAATATGTATTCTTTCATCAGGCACCATATGAGCCCGAAAGCAGCTGCGCAGCACAACAGATGTTCTTAATAATTTGAGAAGCATTCATGGAAGCACATCTAGTTCTCGCAGACAGAACACAAGAGCAGATCTGGACATGCTGGTGAGTTGAGCCGCCCACCCTCTAAGCAGCACTCGGGCATCTGGATGCCGCACCACATGGTCACATTCTTCTCCTTCTCCATCTTTTTTACGCACTAACTCACTATGAATCAAAGTCTTTAGAGAGCTCGTAAATTGTGACGTTAAATGAAAACGAAAAGTTTTGGACAAATCGTCGTGGATTTCACAAGAGTCGTACGGCATCAAAATGAAAAGAGGCTTTCATAAGTAACGTCAGCGAACGGCTCGCCGTGTGACTGGAATCGCGATGTGGTTCTTGCCTCTCGAGTCCTGCAGCGAACAGCTGGGGCCGTTCAGGTAGTCCAATTATTGTGCAAGACTTGCAGCCAGCTCGAGATGACAATGCACCCTGGCATTTTGACCCTTAGATCATGAGCACTGCCTTTTATAAGGGGTTATATTACCGCACATCGAGACTCTCCGTAGTTTTCCGCTGTCGAGATCTTGTCGATGGTTTGACCGAAGGCTAACTGGGTTACCTAATGTGGCTTTAATTGAAAATTAGCCGTATCGGTATAAAGATAGGAAAGGAATTATGCAAGGGGATCGAGTCCGGATTCATCAGTTGACAATGCAGTTCCTATGGCATTTTTACCTACATGTGGTCAGGAACTTTAATTTCAACTGATAATTTAAGAGTTACTTTTATTAATTAATCCTCTCACTGTTTATAAAGTTCTATTATCAGGGCTGATTTTTGTATACAATATTTTGTACCTAGTCGGTGGGAAAAGTTGAACATCACACCTATTTTTTTTACACTTATTTCAGTAGCGTCAACATGATGCGAATGTTCATTATTAATCATGGGTCATTGCAAGCTGAAAAGATATTATGAAAAACACTGAATAAAGGGAAACGAGTTCTATCTGACTATTACTTTCCTTTATCTTTGGTACATTTACCAGGTATGTATGATGGTGTACTAGACGCGTAAGTGTCCAAAATTGGAAATCATATTCTTCTACTCTTTAACTTTCAATGTTATCGCTTAAGATGAATTGTAAGGTGTAATAAGGCGACAAAACGCGTTGCCAATCAAACTTCCAAAGAGGACAAATCTTTGGTATTGAATTAGCGTGAGAAATTGTGCCGAAATAAATACTCAAGCCCTCATGTTATACAGTGTTGTCGATGGTGACACCTGGCGCAAGATTCAGTGGAAAATCCCCGAAAAAAACGGTAGGTGTAATTTAGACGGGAACCGTGGAATATTCTCGACAAATTACTGTTGAAGAAATAATAAGATTACTGCAGGTTAGGTGACACCGGACCTCGACACTTACCTGAACAATGGTGTTTTCTACGTACAAGACGAGCGTACCGTTACAAGGCTAATAAGTGTAGAAGCGCTGCAACTTCTCAGTCGGTGTTGGAAGCGTTCAGAAGTGAGATGAATGTTTGTACATTCATTCGTTTTAGTCTATGCTACACACGTATGTACGTACATTGTGTCTATGATGACCGTGGAGTGAGGAAATGTTAATTTGGTTGTCTGCCGGTATAGTACTTTGGTAGTAATCCAAGAATAGACCACTCGATCGGCTCATTACTGTTGGCTTGTTATGTTTTGTTCCATTGTATTCCCGTAAAACTTTCACTTAACCTAGCTGGTGAAATGCCAAAACCGAGTTCACGTGTTACGTACAGGTAGGCTCCAATCTCATCTTAGTGTAATTAACCCTGATAATACAGATTTCGATCCTATGCTGGGGTTTTTTCCAAGGTAATAAACGGCTTTACACGTATCGTGTCTCGAATAATCATAAAACTATACGAAAAAACCTCGCAATGCAACACATAAATCTGTGTTCAGTGAAAGACATCCAGTTCTCATGAACAGACAACTGTAAACTAAAGAGAGGTTCCATTAGCATCAGAAACATGAGAATGATTTGGGCAATCCTGAAATTGACTTTCGAACTGCATACACTTTTGGGTGACGAGTGCCGTGAAAGGACTTCTGGACTCGACGGCTGGAGCACAAGTTGTGTGGGGAACGAATAGTTGTCATGGTGAGCCAATAACAAGGCGATGATGTTATATTTTCAGCAAGAAATGTTTCTCTTGAACTGGCTTGAATTTGCGTACGGTGGCAGATGGAATGTACCTGACAACAGAAGCCGGCATCGAGTTTCTGCCACACAGTCGCCTGCGTTGGTGTACAAGTATGCTATAAAGTGAAAGCATGCCATGGTGTACAAGTATGCTATAAAGTGAAAGCATACCATGGTGTACAAGTATGCTATGAAGTAAAAGCATGATATGGTGCACAAGTATGCTATGAAGTAAAAGCATGCCATGGTGTACAAGTATGCTATGATGTAAAAGCATGATATGGTGCACAAGTATGCTATGAAGTAAAAGTATGAAAGGATGTAAGAGAATGCCTGAGACACTCAAGCGCAAACTAATATGCTCTATTTCAATATAGAAATAGAACGTGATGCCCGGTAATGTTGTTTATCAATGAAGATGACCTGAATTAAATGAGTCAAATAATATAAAAGAGTGGTCGATAAATGACCAGTTCTAAACTTAAATCCAATTGAGAACTTAAGAGTAACCCAAGGAGCTAGTCATAGCACTTGAACTTCAGTGAAGCAAGATTCATAGACTTAGGAAAGACTGTTTGATTGAGACCATTTTACCATTCTTTATTGAACGAATTCTATGAGTATTTTTTCTATGGCTGGCCATGGTGCTCAAGGTAGAAGTTGGGTGTTACTCTTTCGTAAATTCATGAATTCATTTACTTTATAAGTTAAGTTTCATGTGGATAGTTTTATGGAGTCTTGACCCACCGAAATTATAGCTGATTCCCAAACATGTTGGTATTTATTTCACATGCACGCATTAACATTCAAAATTATTATTACTTACGCACGTCGGTGTTACCTACACTTTTTGACGATCGTACAAAACCCGCAAAAAAAGCGCCCTGAAGGCATAAATTGACCCGATAATCCGACGCTTACTACACTCTACGCTACTCCATTCTAGCCTTGTTTTCTAATCATCGGTAATTTCTAACAGCTAGAGCAGAGTCGACGAAACTTTATGGAAGTATGGGGGTAGACTCGGCCCGCAGTGTGCGACGCATGTGCAATGCAGGACGAGTTTGACCGGTGAAGCTTCCTAGGCTGAGAGAATGCAGTACAGCACATGTCACAGAGCATGTGATGTTGTGTAGCACATGTCACAGAGCATGTGATGTTGTGCAGCATATGTCACAGAGCATGTGATGTTGTGCAGCACATGTCACAGAGCATGTGATGTTGTGCAGCACATGTCACAGAGTATGTGATGTTGTGCAGCACATGTCACAAAGCATGTGATGTTGTGCAGCACATGTCACAGAGCATGTGATATTGAGGCGCCAGAACCACGAGTCAATGGACGCAGGTGATGTATTTCTACCTGAATGACGAGCTTTTCCAACGCCACTCGTTGAATCGCCCGTAAAATCGCACGGACGATTGTAGCTGCCTGGGTCTGATTCACGATGTACGAATGGATTTCATGAGACCCCGATAAAAATCTCCCAGTTAAAAAGTGCATCAATATGATTAAAATGCAATTTTCCTCCACGACCATGAGCTCCTCAACCAGGAGCAAAAGGTCCAGGACTGGGCGCGGTCCCAACGCTCGCTTGGGAGCAGGTGTTGCCCCCAACGAAATGATGTGAAATGGACGCTATCCAAAACGCTCGTTTGAAGGAAACGTGACAACTTGAAGCCCTGAGGTTATGATTCTTCGGTAGAAAAGTAGAAGCCCTCGGCGAAACGTGGGACGGCGCACAGCACGTGGGAAATGCAGGGCTGGGAGACGCGAGCATCTGGTGCGATGCAGAGGTCGCCGTGTGCGGGGAGCTTGCGTGGTCAACGCCAACTCTGAGGGGACGGGAAGAAAGGGGATAAGAAGAGGAGGGGGAGGAGGAGGACGACCAGGTGGATGACCTCCATGGCCATAAAAAGACAGACACACACACATACACACGGGGAGTAGGATTGAGGTTGTGCGGAGTGTAGTAGTGTAGTATGATACTGAACAGGTTTGTCCCACAGCCGCCGACCTCTGCTGAACCTGGACTGAACCTGCGCAGGGCTGCCAACTCCCCAGCGGGAGGCGCGATGCTCCCCGTTGTGTTGAGGGGGGAGGGGGGAAGAGTGTAGGGTGTGTGGGGGACGGGTGAGGGTGCACTGCTTGTGAAGTTTGTACTGCATCTCTACAGTCAGCATCCATCCTACAGCTTAATCAATCTTATCATAATCCAATTGCACAAAAATGAAAGACAAAGAATGTTAGGTTTGTAAAACATCCGACCTACTTGCATGATTTGTAGACTTGCGCGTGAACTGCCGGGCCAGAGCCAGCAGCAGAACATATGTTCTCTCTAAATCGTAGTTCCGAGAAGCGTAAAGTGACAGGACTCTTGCACCTTCTCATTTCTTTGCAAGGTATGAATAAACGGCCTTTGAATTATTATGCTTTGCAATCTTCAATTTCAAAGTACCGTGTTGTTTTCATGCCTCACTGAAAGCTTCAAAGCAGTGAGGACTTATTTTGAATTACGTCATACGACATCGAATACGACTTTGTCTTGAGACGAGTTACGTCGCTCGACCATTGTCTTGACAAAAATTTAAAAACAACACAAATACTCAGCCAAAAGTTGCCTTTTATTATCATCATCAATTTATTATCATTATTATTATCAACATTATCAGTATCGGTATTATCTGTCATGAATACTTGGGTACAAAGTGGTGCAAACAAGCACCTTTCTAATATTTGTTAACGTGATTCCCAGTCCGACATTTTGACGCCCAATCGATGAATTTCCTCATCATGAAATCTCGATTTACGGCATGAACGGTTCACAGAAGTGACGATTTCAATACAACTGGAGAAATCTGGAACTTTCGTTGCACTACGTTTCAAGGCACAGATGATGTATTTAATGATAGTCTAACAGTGTCCCCCCTGGAGACGACAGTCCCCATAGCATAAGATGGACAAACCTAACCAACCTAACCTAACCTAACCAACCTAACCTAACCTAACCAACCTAACGTAACCTAACCAACCTAACCTAACCTAACCAACCTAACGTAACCTAACCAATCTAACCTAACCCTATTGCCTGTGGCCATCCTAGGCGCCTTCAGGTAGAATAAATGTCATAGGTCTGCGCAGCGCCAGTAGCAGAATTGACTCTGAATGATAACTCATTAATTTCATGAAATCATTTAGCGTGACGTCAACTCGGTCACTGCGCGTCACAGCAAAATTGACGCATCTAAAGGCCAATTGAAGCGGCGTCGTTTGTGTGTTTTCAGCGCACAATAGCCCGTCAGCGCGCATGGAGCGTGCGTGTCTATAAGTGTGTTATAGATGCATGTTCATGAAGAGTTACTGTGGAGGAAAATGAGAGCTGTTGAGGGAAAAAAATTAAATACGTGCAATAGTTTCTGTGTCAGAGACGTTAAACGTTTAACTGGAATAACCGTAAAATACAGAAGTAATAAATGAAATTTCACAACGATCGAGGAGTGACGAAAGGAGACAAAACTCTACAAATTTGGGGCCCATTGACGGCACAAAAAAGAAGATACAAATGCAGGCTATCATCTTTTAGAGTAACTTTTTTCACTACCTAAATCAAAAACGGTTAGTGATTTAGAGTTTGACCCACGTGATGGTGTTGAACCAAGTACGTCTTATACGTGTGTCAGAACAAACTTTGCCGTGATGCCAAGGGCGTCGGAAATTACATCGTTTGGCGCTTGTGGCCTTAGCAACGTCCCAAGTGCACTCATTTCGAGCGAAACTTTCCCTGTGTGCGTCGTGATGGTGGGTATTCGGTTTGTTGTTCACTGGATGAAATGGATACTTCCCATCCAAAAATTCTCCCAATGAATTCTCCAACGTTCAAACAAGTATCTAACGAAGATATCATTGGTGTGATTTTCTATATATTTGCCCATCACGCCATTCGTGGGTATTTTATGCATGTGGGGTGGGTATTTACAATTTTAATTTTCGGACTGCGGATATATTTCACTTTCAATTTTATTGGAAGGATCGACAAATTCCTTTTTAGTTGTCGAGCATTTGAAGTGAATTTCGACACCTCCCCCTTATGGAGTAAATTTTCAACCCTAACGTTAGAGAACAAGAGTGTTCAAGGAAAAGTATAAAAGGATTGTGGATCTGTGACTAAAAAAAAATTATACAAACACCCGGAATTCTTAATCAGCACGGGTAAGTGTATATCATAGATGAGGTAAATACTTTGCGTGAGAACTGTATTGATACGAAATTTTCTTCAATATGATTTTTTTTTTTCCCCAGCATAGTAAAACAGAAGAGACCTTCAAATTTGACTGGGTCGAAAACCTTCACGAAATCAAATATAACTTGCGCGTGGCAAAACGATCGTATTTCTTTTAACTCTGAGAACAAGATCCCGCGTTTTAGCTCACTTGATAACGCAGGTGGAAACTTAGATTTTTCTCAGAAGAACTTGTGTCAACGCTGGTGCATGTGACTAGCAACTGCACTAAGCAGCAATGGAACGCTCGGCCTAATTTCGCAGGGTCCTTGGAAAATAGTCGCAATGATGCTAGACTTTTTGATCCCGCCATTGTAACGAAAAAATCAACAATTGAAAACTTTGCTTCAGGAAACGAGATGCGACGCTTCGGGGCAGAGAGATGCAGCTTGGGAAGAGCGCGTCCGCTGGAGAAAGATTTCAATTCCGATCAGTCGTCATTGCATATGAGATTTATAATTATCTTTGGCTCGGCCCGCGCAAGCATTTTTGTCAATTGTTTCACAAATTCATCGATTGGACGTAAAAAATTCGGACTTGGAATCATATGCAAACATGTATGTATTAAAGCAGTGCATGTTCGTCACGCTCGATACCTCCGGGCGGAGTATTTTCCTTGGGATAGGAATTGAAACACAATAATCCTCAAAAGGGGGCACACCAGTGTGGTCGGGTTGACGTAGTGCCCTATTTACTTTCAAGGTATCAAAGGATACTCTCAACAATCTTTACGACAGAGTTGAGATCGAGGGAACCGGTGGGTGCTGACCGAACGGTGTTCTTAGTGAAGATTTTGTTTCAGATGCATTAAAAAGTAAATGTATCGTATGAACAATTTTAGATAAAATTTGTTGCAGCTATTTGACAATATCGATACTTGAACAATTGTCGCCTCTGCCTCTCACACACCAGAGATGTGAAAGCACAATTTAAAGCGTGTGCGTAAACGGAGTAACGTGAGAGCGTGTGTGTCTGAGACTCCCTGCAGCCATCTCAAAGGTCTCCACCTTAGCTAGTTTCGCACTAGTAAGAAGAGTTAGAAGCTGGTATTGAACATATGGCACGGAGGTTAATATCAAGTGAACGATACACAAAGGCACTGAAGCATGTCTTAATTTGGATAAAATTAAGTGGCATGCCTTAATTTGTCATTGGAGCGTTGGGTGTAGCTCATGCGCCACCTGTATTAGAGGATGTAAAATGTATAAGTAAAAATGCATTCTCAGGATGTACCCTTGCAAGAGTTATTTCCACAAGCCTGCACACTTTTTGAGGAGAATCTCGTTCATATATCTATATGAGAATCTATAACATATATCCGATAAAATCTAACTGTTCTCGGAAAGTATGATAAATTTCTCTCCCTCTCTCTCTTTCCTGGAATACGTCATCAAAAAAAGCTCGATCGTCGTAGTAAAGTTAGATAGGTTTGAATATTAGAGGAAAATGACAACGACTAACTACATCGCTGAAACTTTTTCTTATTGATTGTCATATCTAATTTGGCAAAGGAAACCGGCACAGTCGCAGAAACATTTGCCAGGTCCACCCAGTTAAATTCTTTCGCCACCCTATCAACTAGTTTACACCACAATTTATAACATTTCATGCGTGGTAAAAATTACGGAAAATCCCGGACGCTAAAGTGAGGCTAGGCAGATTATGAAATTACTGAACAGGAGCGGGCAAACCTTGCCACGCTGAGCAGAGTGACTCAGCATGGCAGCCAGAACTAGCGAGTTGTGCACCCAAGCACTTACTAGAAAAATACTTCGTTAACTATGGATAACAAATTGAGAAGAGGAGTACTTACTAGAAAAATACTTCGTGAACTATGGATAACAAATTGAGAAGAGGAGTACTTACTAGAAAAATACTTCGTTAACTACGGATAAAAAATTGGTGACGGGAGTGCACACTAGAAAAAAAAATATTTAGTAAACTATGTGTTGCAAAAACCTATCACGGGAAGGTCAGAAGTGAAATTAGGGATCAATTGTCGCATGAAGTGACAAATATACTCTCAGGAGAGAGTGCATCTCGTATCAAAAAACCTTTGATATTTTTGATAGAGGGCCATTCCCTCCAGAACGTTTCATGAAATCTAACTCATGGCGAGGATGTACTGCATAGTCGCGTCCACCACTGCACTCGGGCCATGATCTCACCCCTCCTCCCACAGCACGCTCTGGCCACCGCCGATGTTCAAACTAATTATGATCTCTGAGGCTTAATATTTCGATATCTCTCACACGCTAATAAGCTCTGCGGAAATTCCGTAGAATATACCTTAGCTTTAGCTAGGCTATCGGGACTTCTATCTTTCGTGCCCACGTTGGTTTTTCTACTTTCATGCCTTCTTCGCTGATGATACCTTATCTTTTCTTCCTCTTAGTTCTTAACGTGTTTTTTTATGCGTAGGGGATCTTGTGTGGGAACACACCTCGTGCATAGATTACCCAATATTCAAGTCCATACTAAATGGTCCCTACTCCTTCGGTGCGAGATAGTCTGAGTTACTAAAGCGCAGAGCTGGGCAGCGCTATTCAGCAAAATATCGCTTGGGGCGTCGGGTCTTCTACATATTTATCCTGAGCTTGAGATTCCTGCAACTAAATCAGCATCTCGCAAAATTCCCGGTCACTTACAGTAGGAATATTATTATAAATTCAATGCATTTCACTGGTCGTCGAGAGGTAAAACTGAAGGCTTGAATTCCCCCTGACATAAGGCGTAACCCAGGTGACATGGGTTGGGTCACGAGGGGGGCACTTGTCCTCTCAAGTGAAACGTTCATTTCCCGTCTCAAACTGACCGCTTCAATAATTACCTGACATTCAAGTTCGTAAGTCTCCGGATTGTAGATCTATCCCATGGAAAATTATAGAATTTTCCCTACAAACACCGTAGTGAAGTTGCAGTACTGAAATTTTAAACGTGGTGCGTTAAATTCTAAGAAATGTTCTGCTGGGCAGAATCTGTGAAATGCCTTCAGCGGCTCCAGTGGTGCTTTGAGAAGAACTAATCGCTGCAAGACCACGCAGAGATCAATTACACAGGGACAGTGTTCCATCTCCCGAGACGTATTGGACGATTTGTTCGTATGTGCCAAGTTATGAAATAATTTCTTCATATTAACCAAGTTATTAAATGATTTATTCATATGAGCCAAGTTATTGAACGATTTGTTCATACGGGCGAAGTTATCAACGATTTGTTCATACGGGCCCTATTATTGAACGACTTGTTCATACGGGCCATGTTATTGAACGATTTGTTCATACGGGCCATGTTATTGAACGATTTGTTCATACGGGCCATGTCATTGAACGATTTGTTCATACGGGCCAAGTTATTGAAAGATGTGTGCATATGAGCAAAGATAGAGAAGGGAACAGTTCCTGCTCTGCTTCTATGAGTAAATAAAACAGTAATGCAGAAGCAAGAGGTCTGAAAAGACTCTCTATCTGTACATAATTTGTTCCTATTTTGAATAGTCGCCATTCTGTACAAAGGGTCAATCCTAGGGTTATTTATCTCTTTTGGAATTTTGTGATTACGTCACATTACGTCAAATTGCGTCACATTACGCTTAATTACGTCACATTATGTCACATTACGCCACATTACGTCACATTACGTCACATTACGCCACATTACGTTACATTACATCACATTACGACACATTACGTCACATCACGTCCCATAATCTTCAACAAGTTTCGGTTTTCAGCTGCCATAGGGCGGCTTGCTGGAACGTAGCTTCCATTTCTACAGGCGTAGGTAAAATTACCGCGCTGGTCAGAGTCTGCTCCTCTAATGCTGCAGTACATCCTGGACCTCACAAAAACAAACCACACCAACACACCACACCAACACGCCACACCAACACACCACACCAACACGCCACACCAACACACCACACCAACACACCACACCTCAAGTTCCTGCCGCACAGCCCTCGGGCATCACGAGTTCAGCCGCGTGACGCGTGCTACTGGAGAGTGTTGCACTCCAGTATTTCATTTCGCCTTCATTTCAATTGGGTATTTCTCTCGAGTATTACTCGCGAGTATTTCTCTCATGTATTTCTCTTGTTTATTTCTGTCGGGTATTTCTCTCGTGTATTTCTCTTGTGTATTTCTGTCGGGTATTTCTCTCGTGTATTTCTCTCAAGTATTTCTCTCGTCTAATTCTCTCGGGTATTTCTCTCGGGTATTTCTCTCGTGTATTTCTCTCGTGTATTTCTCTCGTGTATTTCTTTCGTGTATTTACTGCGGTCGCCGTCAACACTCTGGCTACTCCGGTGTCCTGTTGACGGCTACTGCGGTCGCCGTCAACACTCTGGCTACTCCAGGGTCCTGTTGACGGCTACTGCGGTCGCCGTCAACACTCTGGCTACTCCGCTATGACGCACGCTGCAGAGCCCCTCCAGGCCAATTTTTCGAGTTATTTACCTGATCCCAGCGCCTAGCCGCGCTGTCTGCCTCTCTACAGGGTCAACGTTCTGCCTAGATGCACGTAGAAAGAAATAAAAAAAAACTTTGGTCTAAAAACGTAGCCAAGAAAAAACTCACAACGACGACCACTCTACCGAAGGGGAGGTGAAGGGAAAAGGGGAGGGGAGTGTGAAGGGCTAGGAGGGCGGGGGCGGGGTAGGATGCGTTGCAGGAATAGCGCCTCTCGACTGCTAACAGCTGCACGGGTTTACGTCAGCTTTGTTGCTGTTCTTTTAAGTCCACTTTACTCTGTAGTAAGCGGTGAAAACAGTAAAAATGTGGTGTAATTAAAAATTCACTGCAAATGTATTAAGGAATCATTGTAATAATTAGGCCTAAGTCTACTTTTGCTCACCGTAATGTGTCATTAATCAAAATCTCTAACTGCTTAGAGAGTGTTTCAATGCTTGGACACTGACTCATCTTCAACCTTGCACAGCGCACCCAAACGTACGATTGAGGACGATGTAAATAACTTAAACAAATGAAACTTATTTAGCTTCTTATTTTGATAACAGCTATATAAAACAAGTAAGAACACCTCAGGGATTCACTAACATCTTCATCGATTTTTTTTTGTAATACTTCACCTGTGTAGTGTACGACAACTGCGGCAATTGACTTTGGCATGAGCATAGATAAGATTGCAATTGGCAGTGATGGTCGTGGCTTATCTTTTGTTGGTTGTGTAGGTGCGAGCGTCTGTCTTTCTCGCATGTATGAAAGTGCTCTGTTACGCAGCAGCCTAAGGTGAATTCCTGATACGTTTGCGTTTACTACATTGTGGGCACAGCTACTCCTGCGTTGTCAGGGTCAGTAATGGCTGCAGTAACGAAAGGTTATTAATAGCTCGGACGTTCCCAGACAAATGAGTTTCGTGACATTGAACTTGACGGAAACAAGATCAATTTAGGTCTGAGTCTGGCCTCAGGAACTCGCCAAGATTGAGCCGAGGACCACGTTGGATTTTCGCGTGAACGTGAGCCGGTCCGCGTGGGCATGTGGTTCCTAAGTTAGGTTATTGTGTTCATCTTGAACAGCCGTGTGCAAAGAGGGCACGTGCTTCGTCTCACGTGCATAACTGTCTCAATTTCGGTGTTGTTTTCTAGTCCTGAAATATTGTCGCAGGTGCGGATGTTAAAAAGGTGTTGGAGGAATATATCTGGACTCTGCTGTATCTCTTCGACGTGTTAGGTTGCGGTATGTGTGGTGCACATTGTAGTATGTATGTGTAGTGCACATTACGATGTGCGTGGCACACATTGCAGTATGTTTGATACAAAATGCGGTATGCGTGATACACATTGCGTTATGTGTGGTACACATTGCGGTATGTTTGGTGCAAATTGTGGTATTTGTGGTACTCATTGCGGTACGCGTGTCTTCTCATATTCCCAAAATTCTCTATGAGGTAAGAATAACAGTTGTGAGTTTCTCAGTGTATCTAATTTCATATTTTCTCCCTGAATATTGCACATTACATAACGCACACACGTACTAACGTACGAACGTGTGCGTTAAAGATTCATGGGTCCTTACGTATTATCGGGAGGACTTTTGATTTTTACT
>VOMN01015856.1:0-13257 GCA_014899125.1 Orchestia grillus | reverse complement strand
CTGGTGTAGGGGGTGTGTCGTGATGCTGGTGTAGGGGGTGTGTCGTGGTGCTGGTATAGGTAGTATGAGCAGGGTGTGTCTTGGTGCTGGTGTGGGTGGTGTGGTCAGTGTGTATCGGGGTAGTGTACGTGTGTAGGCCATTAAGTCTATTTAACGGTGTGGAAGTAGACTTCACTCACAGTGTGCGTCATATTGCTGGCGTACTGATATGACCAGGGTGTGTCATGTTGCTGGCGTACTGATGTGACCAGGGTGTGTCATGTTGCTGGCGTACTGATATGACCAGGGTGTGTCATGTTGCTGGTGTAGGTGGTATAACCAGTACATGTCATGATAAAGAACTTGGCTGCATTGAGTGCTGGTTGCACTCTTCATTACTCACTGGATCTTTATAAGAACTGTGTGTTTAGGTACGAAAAGACCTAATTTTCGGCACGAGGGCACGAAAGGACTTAAATATTTCTTTAGCCTTGTGTAATTGCACAAACCGGCGGCACCCCAGTGTGGCCAAGGCATAAGAGTCCAAACATTTTCAAGATATTCAAGATATATACATTAAGGCATAACTCGCGTACAACGCTCCCTGAGTCCAGTTCTGACAGACACCTCACAGTTCACCAGTATCAGCGCCCTACAGCAGTACACCAGCAGGAGTGCCTTACAGAAGCAATGCCTCCCCCTACAGGAGCTGTCGGCGTGGTCGTGGCCGACGCTGTGGTGGTCCCCCGCCCGCTGGCTGCTGCGGGAGCTGACGCACTCCGATCTCGAGCTCGCCAAGGACTTCGCCTGCGACCGCAACCCAGTCATGAAGGACCTTCAGAGCATCATACAGCGCAAGGTGGGCATCGCGCATCACGCCACAATGCATCACAGTCCACCCTCCACTTACATGTATGAAAAAAAGAACCTTTATTAATTCCAACACGTTTTACCGTTGGGTTTTCAATGCCTTACAACTACTGGCGTAGTGAGGGATGTGAGGAATGTGTGGTTTAAACTTCCTTTTCCAAGGGAAGTACTCCCTGTACTCCCTGCTTACGTGTAAATACCTTCGACTGAGCCGAGATTTGAACCAGGGTCCTCTCGGTTACGAGGCCAGCACGCTAGCAGCACGCCGTGGAGTACAGTAGATAATTTTGCGCCAAGTTTATACAGGGTGGCCCAAAAGTAACTGAATTTTAATTAGGACTCCATATTTTAACAGGATACCGCATAATTTGGTACTTTTACTCATCAATGCAAGTGTCAGTTTCTTCTGGGCTACCCTGTATACATAGTTTCTATTTTTTGTGCCACCATTTTTTTACGCACTGAAGGGTTTAGATAAGAGAAAGTTCAAGGATTTAGATTCTCGGGTACGTATTTATAATGAGCGAGATTATGTCAGAGAAGGAAAGAAAAACCGTTTGTTTCGAAATCAGTCACACCCAGAGCATGGTACGATTGGGTTTTAAATCAGTAAGACTAGACACATAAAATTAACCTGTGGACTCACAACGGACTTATAATTGTGATCGGTAAGACTACAATCTTGAATTACGTCAGGAAGTCGCATTGAAAGTTCTTATTGGGATTCTTAAATCTGTGCTAAGCATGAAAAATCGAATATTAACCCAAAGCATCGCGTAATTTCCGATCATGCCTTTTTAGGCAGTCCTTATTAGTGACACAGACAATTTTATTGCATCACGTGAGATTTACCGTCAATTTTGAGGGCCGTCGCTAGCCATTCAATGAACGTTCATAACTGTGCAGGTGTCATGCGGGGTGGTAACTGGTGCGCAAGCTCTCAACTACTTAGGCCTAGACGAGGCCTATCTGCCGGGCCAGTACTACCCGGCGCTGCTGATGTTCGTCTTCTATGTGGCCTGTCTGCTGGTGGCCATGCTAGGCTTCATCTTCTTGGCACGGACGCCCACGAAGAAGAAGTACCACGTTGAGTAGCCAGAAGCCCCTCTTGTTGTCGGCGAGAGGGGCAGCCGAGTCCCTCTCAGCTTCAAGAAAAAATATGTTGACTCCTTGAAAACAGGGTGCCTTGAAAAGACGTGTTAGCCGTGAAAGAAATATATTTACCGCGTGAAGAAAAGGATTTACCCCTTGGAAAATAAACTTAATCTTTTGCAACATAGTTGGCATGCAGTACATCGATGGGTTTCAATGCCTTATAACTACTGACGCGTGGGTGATGTGGGGTTTAACTTCTTTTTCAAGGGAAGCACTCCGTGGTTCCATGAAAATCAGTTTCCCCTAGCCGGGTGTCGAACCCTTACCCCTCAGCTGTTGGCCCAAGGCGGCACCAATGCGCCATGGAGCCGTGAAGATGTGCAAGTACCCTTGAATATAATTGTGATATCTCCTCTTCCCTTGGTGGTTTCATGGGAGAAGCGTGTAATTTTGAGACGACTTTTTGCGGTTGCTGCAGATGTACGAGTACATTCGAGAATGGTTGGCTCAGGACAAGAGATACCAAGGACGCCTGAGGAAACCCGTTTCAAGCTTTTTATCTAATAAAAGTGTTTGCGAGCTCTCTTAATTTGAGAAAGTCAAGTCGGGTAAAAACGAGATAACTTTTTCTGCCCGGGGAAAGGGTTAACATTTCCCGTCTGGAACTCTTGCTTATTGCTCGTCGTGAAAGTTTTTTTATTTTCTAGGCCAGCATTTCTCAGCCATTTGTCCGTATTACGGCATTTGTTACGAAACGACCACTGTTGGTATTGTATCACCACTTTATAGGCCTCCCAATCGTAGAATTCACAATTGAAAATTTCAAGCTTATGGTAACATCTAAATTTTATCTGAACTTATGACTAGCATATCAGTAGCTTATAAGAAGTGTGATAAACTTTCCAGGACTGGTGATGAACAGGTTGTGAACGTGTTTTTTTGCGTGTTACCAGATGTACGGTGAGTCCTGTATTCTCATCTACTAGCCAGAGAAATCTACCTCCCGTGGTAGATTCAAATATTCTCCGAGGTGTTAAGAGATTCAGTTGTAGATGACTTCAGTAAAAGAAATATGGAAAATGTCTGTGTTCAGTGCACAATAAATGACGAACTGTGCAGGAAGACGCAAAAAAATAAACTAATCAAAACGTTTATTACGTATTTCAAGTATCAGTGCAACAAAAGTGGAACAAAGATCGCTTGAAATAGCATGTAGTTATTTTCACTTTCACAGCGCAAAAAACTCAAATATTTCGCAAACATTCGACCGGATTTTTTTGTGTATCACCCTGGGTTTTTGTGAAATAAGTATATTGTGTTCATATTCTTCATGGCAAAGACATCCCGAGTGCTAGGGACATCGCTGACGTCACGGCACTGCTTGTGCAATATTTTTTATCTCGGATGAATGGTTCAATTTCTTTCGTTGTCCATAGCGCTTTTAAATCAGATGACCACAGTTATGAGAGAAAGCTACAAGCGAATGAAATGTCAAAGATATGTGCTTTGCTTATGTTTGTTTGTGTATTTTCACACTACTGCGTTGTAATTAACTAAAAGCGCATCATTTCTAGGGAGAAAAAATTGACTTCTTCCATCACGAATGTTTGGGACGTAGAGAGGACATGTTTTTCGCTTCAGTTTAAAGTCACTGCTGAATTAAAAAATTCTCCTATCGCCATTTACTTGAAGGGGACTTGTCTTCAACATTTTGTTTCTGTTTTTGCTGTCTTTAGTCGCTTCGTCTTTGATATTTAAAGCAACTCTGAGGCATGTCTCGAGTTGTGCCAACTCGACACTGAGACAACTCGCACGACTCGAGTCGTGTTTGTTTCGCACGCCATATGTTGATTTTATTCAAGCTTCTTGAGCGCTCTGTTTTTTCGATTTTGGCTGAGCAGCCGCAGGGCATCTGCCTTTTTTCGTTGTTGCTCTGCTCCGAATTTCGTTCCTGCTTTCATATGCTGGCAGCGAAGGAAGAAAAGAATAATCGAGCCCGTCCCTGAGCCCGTCTCACGCGCTGGACGTAAGTGAAGCATCTTCTCGAGAAATTGTGGCACAAAAACTACGGACGTTTAAAAAATCAGCAAGAATTTAAACAAAAAGATTTTAAAGTTTTTTGTGTGTGTATTATGTAACAAATGCTACCGATAATTTATGTTTTTTTAGTGTAGCGTACCAACACTGCATACAATTAAACGTCTTTCAATGCAGTGAATTGGTGCTACTAATAATTTGAAGTTTTTTAATGGAGTGCATCAATATTACGGACAATTTTGAAAAGGTGCTTTACTTCTTGCGACTCTGCAGCTGCCATGAACGTCTCTAAATGAGACTCATGAGGCAGGTACAGAAACGAATCTTATGTGCAGACTGCAAGATGATGTCCAGTAATATCTTCAAGTTCTTTACCTAATAATGTGAAAATTAGAAGCCATTGTTTCCTAACCTTGCATCAGTAGTGAACGCTTGTGGTAATGATTAAATAATCGTCAGACATTCAGATTACTAAGTAGAGTCAGAGAATTTATAGAATTTTCTAAGAAATTATTCGAACAGAATATTCCCATATACCGAAAATATGTTGACCCAGTTGTCGCCAAAAGTGGTACACATTCCATGGTATTCACGTTTTCCAATCTGTGAACGTGCGAGTATTAGAATATCTACAATGTGTTTATGTATTGTTACAGGTAATGATTAAGGTTGTGTAACAATTTGTACATCTGACCGCATTTGTTCGTTGTCAGTTCTGTAGGTATATTTTTTATGTAAATAAATGTTGACTGCTTCTGAGACCCTGTGTTCTCGTTCCTTACCCTCTAAGTTTACCCTCTGGCACGTATGGCCTAAAAAAATGGGGCGTATGAAAATATTTCTTACCGCTTGCGCTATTGCTTAATGTATAATTTTAAATTATTCAGCATCAGCAGACTGCGACTCACACTGCAAAGAAGCCGCAGTACTACTCGAGTGGAAGGGTAAATTATTAACGCTAATGAGCGGTCTGACATTCAAAGCCATAAAGGATCAAGAGAACCAATCTGGGGTGCGGAAAGAATCTTAAGGGCCATAGCCGTGGTCAGCACTCGGCGACGTCACTAACCAGCTATAATTCAAGCGCTTGCTTTTCGTGATCGGACAGCCCCCCCTCTCATGGAAATCATCAGAATGGCGACAGGGGAGTTATCTTCTAGAATCGTCCGTGAAGATTTGACAACGTCGCGGCAATTGGGATAAAAGAGACTCGGGCGGAGTTAAGGGGACACAAACAGTTACGCACGCACTCGAAGAAAAGGGGCGACGTCGGGAGAGCGGGACGTGATTACGTAGAAGCCTTGATCGTCGAAGAAAGTAATATATTTCTTATTTTCGAGTCCGAGGGAGCTTGAAGAAGTACGGTCGTCACCCCTTATCGTTAGCTGTCAAGGTGTATCCTTGTCTGACAATCGTAACCTCGTGCCCTTGTTAATCTGCTCGCTTAAGCATCTAGTGCTTGTGTTAATTAAGGGTGCTTCCTTGTTAATCAGAGCTCACGCCTGTGGCCATAACAATTCCTTATTCCCGTCGAGGGTGGAGGGCGAGTTTCGCTCGTAGAGAGCCGTAGAAAGGCCAGTGGGCCGGTAGTTGGTTTGTGCCTATTGTGTTGTTGATTCCTGAAGCTCTTAAGGACATGTTCGTGCTTTAAATTGATTATTAAAACTGCGAGTTGCTTTAATTAACCCCCCAGAGCATCCATCGATTGACGCGCCTAGACCACTCGGAAACCCGTTAGCAAGCATATTACGAATACTTTACGATAATTTAATGGAAATGTGTAGATTATACATTCTGGTGGCAGCGATCAAACTATACTTCATTTAACAATAAACGTAACTACATTCATCGCACATATTTAAGTGCAAACTAAATTCAATACGATCTAATAGTATTCAATTATAAATATTGTTTATTAATGTACCGCAGATTGTATTTTGTTAAGGTTGTAATTTATAGTGGGCTCCGTGGCGTACTAGTAGCGTGATGGCTACGAAACCGAGAGGACCTGGAATCGAATCTCGGCTCAGTCGAGGCATTTTCACACAACCAGGGAGTACTTCCCTTGGAAAAAAAAGTTTAAACCACACATCCCTCACCACGCCAGTAGTTGTAAGGCATTGAAAACCCGACGGTAAAACGTGTTGGAATTAATAAAGGTTCTAAAGGTTCTGTTGCTCTCATGCTCATTTGGCTTGAGATACCTTTTGCAGGTATCTACGAGAGTTACAAATCAGCCGTTGCCATTTCTCGACCACAACAAACGTACAAAGTTCAGCTGTAACATTCCTGCTCTTCAACTCAAGGCTTGCGATACTTGTTCTTGTTACTGTGCATTGCAGCCATGTCTCTTGTTATTGAACCTGTTATCGCTTTGGCGAATGTCTCCACAATTCTGTTGAGTTCATTTAATAAAGTAAGTTGATTGTCTCATATTTAAATTTACCTTTGCATAGGTTAAGTATTATTACAGCAAATGAGCGTCTAAATTTTCTTGTGTATTTTTGCCTGTTTATTACAAATGTGATCATAAAACCAGTGGAAATTGACATATTTTGAGTTAATGATGACTTTATAGCAAGTTTTATGTAGTGCAATTGTGGTTCTATATTTACATGTGTGAAAAACCTTTCTTAACTTTTGTTAATCTACCCTAACCTAACTTGATGCAACCTTAGCTAGTTTTGATCAACTTATTAACTTTTGCTCATTATTGCATCAGAATTTAGAAAATGCAAAGAAAAATGTCAAAGTACCACCAGAATTTCTGTGTTAGAGATCCAAAACTAAATTTAACCAAATTTTTTCAAACTATTTCAATTGAAATTTTTATGAACAGCTTCTTGTATTCTGGAATTAGTTTTATGATGTAAAGTGAGATCGAATAGATATAATTTATACAGATTGATATTAAAATTGACTATTTTTATTTTGTGAAACTATTTTATTTTTTCTTTGACGAATTGGTAACAGAGATGTTCATGAAGAAAATATCTGTGTAGTTAGACTCTTATGTCAAGGCATTCCAGGTATTACTGAAGAGTAAATTTTTATCAAATAATCATTGATAGAAGTTTTAATATGTTCTCAAATGTTCAAATTGCAGGCAAATGATTTTAAGGCATTACCTGATATCAAATGTATTATAAGTCAGCTACAAGTTTAAATGAAAATTTCATTCTAAAGTAAAATTTGCAATTGGTAATTTAAATCAATCAAGTTTTTACAGACTATAATTTTATTCTAGATTAAGCAATCATTTTAGTATAAAAATACTATCGTTAAAGAAAGAAAACTTCAAATTTTAAGTAACAGTTTTGCATCATAAAGAAAGCAATCTAAAATTTTTTCGTTACCATTTCTATTCAATTTATTTTAGCTTTTATTTCTTAAGAATGCCAGTTAATTTTTACTATAGAACCTCCAACATCATATCTTTGGTAATATATTGGCATATTTACATTTTAAAACAGTAATGAATAAAGATTTATTAGGTTAGGTTAATTAGGATTAATTATATAACATATGTTGATACTTTATAATCTGCAATTAGTGTAGTTACTTATAAACTTGTATGCAAAAATGAATAATATCAATGTTACCCTAACTCAAGTATAATTTGGATGCATATGCAGTTCTAAGGTGTAAGAATGTGGTATAATTGTTTCATTTTTTTCAAGGTACCTCAAATTGCTTCGGTTGTGAAAGCTCGCTCGTTTGCAGGCCTGAGCATCTACAGCGTGCTTCTTGAACTTACTGGGTTAGTAAAGTTTACTTTGTTGCAAGTTCTTCAACTATTAATATTTCTCATATAAAAGCATATAAACTGCGCTTAATAATAGTGTTTAAAAGTATTTTAAATATTCTTTAAAACTATTTCTTCATTGTTTAATATCTATATGCTACATACAGGAAGGAGTAATTGAATATTTATATTTGTATATTTCTATGTTTGAAAATAATTAAGAACTAGTTCACTAAAACCATTCAGGAGGCATTGGATTGGCAATAGGGTTACTTCAGCCACAGATAGGCTTTCAGAACTTTTAGCTGTTGTGGCCACTTCACGTCTTTCACTTTTTACTCCTTAGCTATCTCTTCCTTGCCTTTTTTCTCTTCATTTTTAACTTGCTGTTCCTATTCATAGGGGATCCTGTGTGGGACCACACCTTGTGCATGGATTCCCCATTCTATTTAGTCAATACTAATTGGTCCTCTCTTGGCTTTCCTGAGAGGGCATTTCATGAGGCTAAGGAGCTTCATACTGACTAGTGATAGTGATAATTCACTACAAAAATTTTATGCTTGTGACATACTTGAATGTTTACTTGCAGGTACTGCATCACCATGAGTTACTTCATTTCCTACCAGTATGCACTACCGAGCTTCTTGGAATATCCATTTCTTGTTGCTCAAGATGTGTGCCTGGTGGCAGCAGCTGTGTATTTTGGTGGCACCCAAATGGGAGGGCTGCCTGTGCTTGGCTATGCTGGAGCTTTGGTATCCCTCATCACAGCCATGGTCACTGGGCTGCTTGCTGATTCAGTCATGGCCCTTCTTGTTGTAAGTTATTGGCTCTGATCTTAATTTGCAGTAAGTTTTACATAATTGATTTGCTTTGTATAAGAATGTTATGAGAATGTTTTGGTATTTAGGGGATGGATGTGGCCACTTTCTATTTTGTTTGTTATCCTGTGTGGGAAATAGGGGCTTCAGTGCACACTGGTTAATATGACAGCCTCACAGCTGGGAAGTTAGTGTTCAACTCCCAGCTCAGGCACTGATTTTCCTGTAATCATGGAGTGCTTCTTTGGGAAAAAGAAGCTTAAACATCACATCCCTCACATGTCAGTAGTTATGAGGCATTGAAAACCTAATGGTAAACTGAGTGGGAGCTAATAAAGATACTTGTCAGACACTACTTTCATTAATTTTGAAGTCTAGAGTGTTTTGGAACTTTTGTCAGTGAGGTGCTTAATGTAGGAACTGTTGGAAAAGGCTTAGCTAGTTTAAATTGATGTCATTTAGAGAAAGAAATATTTGAGAAATGTTATTGAGATAGATTTTAGTTAAAGTTGAAATTTTTATTGTTATAGCTAAGGAAAAATTTGATAGGTGGAAAGTAATGTTAAATAGGCTTGAAATCTTGTGAATAAGAAAAAAAAAGAATCATCTTCAATAGCTTGCATTAGAAGTACCATCAGATACCATACAAATGCTCAAAATTTTGGTCTCTGCTTCGTGATTATGGTTTAGTTTATATTTCTTTCACTGGTGTTTGGATGAGCATTGTACAACCCAGTGAAGCTATAGATCAAGAAATCAAGAATTTTAATCAAGATATACTGGAGGCAATAGAATTGTTGTCCTTATCTGCCTCAAGAATTTTTAGTCAAGCTAGTAAATGAGCTCTGTTGTGTACATTTTTGCATTTACTTCCTAGTTGTATTTTAGGAATATCAGTCTTTGCTGTATTTGTGAATGTCAAGCATGTCAATGTTATTTCCAAATATTTATACAGATTTGCACACTATTTTAAGTATAAACTCCTAACATGCATGGTGTGAGATGATCTGTGATTATTTTTTATCTATTCATGTTAAGTAATTACATATTTATTCCTCTGGAATCTACTAAATGATCAGGAAGTTTTTCCCTATTTTTCAATATGTAAAATTTATTTCTGGATTATAAATTCTTTTGATATGAGATAGAAATGTGTTGTTGGGAGCTGTATTTGAAATTTGTTGGTCTATGAGTGCTGCCATTTACCACTAGCTATACAAGTCCCCTGGGGACTGCATCAAATAATCCCACAAGAAGCTGTTAAACTTTGAAATTTCAAAGAAAATGATCCATCTGCAAAGAAACAAAAACATGGGTTTAATTCCTATGCATCATGAAACACATTCTAAGAAATAAAAAACATGGAAACATTTATTGGAAGTATTTTAACATAGGTAGGGAGCTACTCTCTGCCACCCTGATTATGGGGCACATTATCTCTGCTTAGAGTGTGTTGAATTAGTTTTTCCTTGAAACACTGCTAAAGTTTGCAAAGGAAGGTTTAATTTCTGATGAGCGCTTTTGTTTATTGTTTTGTTCTTTTTCTTTTCTCAGTAATATCTTTAATGTTTTGTACTTGTGGCTGTGGTGATGAAGAAGTACCAACTACCTACTTCATTCACTCATTCAATAGTGAAGGTATTCTAATTTTCAGGAGTACTCCTTTTTGGTGTTTACAGTAAATCTGTTTTGTGTTTAATAAAAGTACAGGAGTGTTTGATGTAAATTCAATTAAAACGCCTTATTGTGTAGAAAACATAACAGTGTAATAGAAGCTTGTCAAATTTTTATGTTGATAGTAATGAAGTAGTACTGTGCATATGTATCACAAATGGTAAAATGTTTACTTCTTATAGTATTGCAACTGATGCAATTTAACAAAATTCCTTTCATTGCTGAGTTGGTATTTCCTTGTGCTACATTTTTATACCCTATATCCATTTCTCTTTGGTGACACTCTGTGACGTTGCAGAGCAGCACAACACCCATCAGTGCGAGCAGCAAGCTAGTGCAGCTACTCGCCATCGTCAGGAGCAAGTCATCCAAAGGCGTCTCTGTGGCTGCTTGGCTCATTTCTTCGTACTGTTGCTGCAGTGAGTTGTGGTGTGCAGCTACTCGACTCTTATTCATTTTAACAACTCTGAAAATTAACCCTATCTGGGTGAAGCTCACAGGTCTGGCTTGGTATCAGATGCCATATGGCACAAACTACATCATGACGAGTAAACAAATCCATATGATATTATTGACCTTCAAATGGAATCAAAATTTTATTAAACTACCAGTGTCAGTAATGAATGCAATGTAGTTTATGCAATTTGACTGGTATAACTACTGAGCTATCCTGTTGAAATTTCCTAAGGTGGCTGCTGTGCTAAAAGTAAGGAGATGATAATGCTGTTATAGAAATGATGGGTAGGGGTGTTGCTGCTCCCTTGCTTCCCTTCGCATTTGATATGAAAGGTGTCCGTAGCGACCTCAAGTCCAAGTAGCTTTTCATTTTTTGCTGGAATGTTCAATGCTGCCGTATTTATCTAATTTTTCTCTACTTTCCTATGAAAAAACAGTGCATTGCGTTCATCAAGTTCACATTGGATACTCTTTTACATTTTTGTGAACGTTTGGGCTCAATTTTTGGTAAGCCATCCCCCTTTGTACGCGTTTATGAAGGTTACATTAACACCTAGCATTTTTGTATGCATCTTTATGCTTCAATTGCCCATACGCTGTTCCAGCGCGGCTGCTGACGGTGTACGTGGAGACGGGTGACCCCGCTCTGCTGGCCAACTTTGGCATCTCGCTGCTGCTGAACCTGGGCATCGTGGCGGCGGCCCTGCACTACGCACCGCGAGCTGCTCCTGCGCGGCGCCCTAAGAAGGACTGAAGAGCAGGCCCGGACGGCACCCTCGATTAAGGAGAACGTTGTTATTTGGCAATCGCGTTTCAAAAGAGTTTCACTTTGAATCGAACGCATGAAAACTGGAGCAATATTTGCCATGGAATAATGTAGGTCTAAGTAGCCATCGCAAAATTGCTGCAAAAAATTTAGTCGAAATCCGAATTGTGTGAAAAAGGGCAAGCAAATAACGGGGTTTGACAGTCCCGCGCATCGCCCCTCGTCCATTTGTCGACGTTAGTTCCCGCATGTATTTTTCGTTAAACGGGCCGAAACCAATGCGAGGGACTTATTGCACCTGCTGTCTCTATGAAAGTTAGTTTATTTCTTCTGATGGTTTTTGGTGTAATGCATTTCAATTGTAATTTCTTGAATTGTAGGGAATGATTCTGTAAAGTGGATGATATAACTTAGAGATCATCAACAAAGGAGCACGCGTGAATTAGGCACAAGAGCTCATAATAGCAATGAGACACAACGAAGTAGCGTTTAAGCTAAATACTCCAGAGCTAAATATTGGTTAATATCACATGTGCGTCGTGTAGATGCGAGTGCGCTAGCACAGGCTGGGGCAGGTAGCACTACGCTGTTGTGTGCGCGGTGCAGGCTGGGGTGTGGCGGGGCGGCCCTGAACTCAACATTTCCCACTCGGGTGCTGCCTTGCGACGAATGCAAGCTAAGGAAATTCTTATGAAAGAAATTGCTTTATAATAATCTATTAAACCCACAAGTTCGTTCTTTTTACTTTTGTTTTTTTCTTGGGTGTGCAGAATGATACATTTTTATAAGCTTTATTTCCTTTCTTGGAGGTTATAACTTTTTCCTTTATTCTGTCTCTGACATGAATATATATGAAAGTCGATGGCTGTGGAGTAGGATTCATTGATCACTGATACGATGCGGTCGTGCAAATTTTATTGAGTCGCTAAATAGTCTCTTGTTCCGGTCAATTTTTTCTGAAGGACATGGCGAGAGAGATTCTCCTATGGCATTTGCAGCGACTTGATTTTATTTCTTTGACGATGAAGTAGCCTTTGGTTCGAGGATCTCTTTTTCTGATGAGTGTTTTTCTACCGAGTCAAAAGGTGATTGAATAAGTTAAGTACATCTTTTATACGTAAACTGTTATTTGTTCGTAGAATTACTTCTGGTACTAATACGCATTAGTTTTTTTCTAAAGTGTAAGCGTACGATCGAATATTTACACCTCACTGCATATTATGGTCAGGGTTTGCACAGGAAACCCTCAGCACGCTTAGTTGCTTCATTTATTATTGATGCTTTGAATAATAACCATGCGAATTATGGTAAGCTGCGCTAGCCTATAATTTTGATCGACTTCGTTACGTTTTGTTGAGCTTGTTGACAGCGATTTCGGCCGGTGCAGCCAATCGTGTTGACGTGAACATGAGACGCGGGACTCCGTTCAGATCACATATAATGGATATTTTTTATTGTACGAATTGTGAGCGTCGTGGGTAGATTGGGTACATTTAGTTAAATTTTAATCACCTTAGCACATTTTCTACCATGTGACCCATGGTGGCTCATCTTGCCGCTAGAAAACGAGCATCGTTACGGGAGGCGTGCGTGTGAACGGCTTAAAATTTTTTAACACGAGTCACTTCTCGTCGTCTCGAGCCTGCATGCTGTGGAGCTGACCTGACCTCCTTTTATCGCTCTCTTTGCTCGCGTGGCGACACCCGACACCGTCACGTCTACGATCTAGTGAACCTAGTCTCGCCTTTAGGTGGAGGTGACCGCATTTATACTTCTGAATGAAGTCTAAAACTTCTCTGAATATAAGGATTATT
>VOMN01015852.1:0-12684 GCA_014899125.1 Orchestia grillus | reverse complement strand
GTGTCCATCATGATAAAACGCCCCCATCCCAGGTACTCTCCTCCGATGTGCCTACCCTACCCCGGATATCCTCCCTGGGTACCCATCTCGCCTACCCACCCCTGTTACCCACCGACGGGACAGGCAGGTTAGTTGAAGCAACTCGAAAAAAAATTCAATTAGACGACTATATATATAACGATAATATTTGCTCGTGTATCTTTCTCTAATGAATGATGAACGCCTCGAGCCACGAAAGCAGTCAACAATTAGTTCAGCAAGTGAAAAAATATTCACGTGCAGACATTTCGCCAATTCTCGATCAACTTTCCCCTCCTGAGAACGTTCTACAATTGTATATGAAACAGCGAAACAAAACCAAAACGTGACGTGGTATATATTTTAAAAACAATTTTTTATGCCCAAGCTCATACCTGATATTTAAAATCTGGGTATAAATCCCCACAAAAACTTCTTCACAACTTGGGTTCCAAGGAATTCAAAACTATTGAAGCCGAATAGTCTAAGCGTTAGACAAATTTGTCTCATTGTGCAGTTGAGACCAAATTCCTGTTTTACGGAAAATCTGTTTCACACGTCTACAATAATGTAGGAATCATAGGTTATTGCTGTTCGGATCGTAGTATTAATCCCTGAAGAAGTATCCCAAAATTTACCCCTAATTTCGTAAGCTATAATTACTTAAATAAATAATTATTCATACCTGGAGTCTTTATAACATGCGGTGGGATAGCCAAAACTCATACCCAGTTGAATGACGTCATAACCGGGAGGTACAAACTTCTTTCCCGGTGAACCATCACAGTCCACTCGAAAATCTTGTAACATACTGTAATCTGCATTCTTGGGAAAAGTCTATTAGAATGAAAATTCATTTGTAAACTAAAAATACGTCGCGGCATGAAGTGACGTCAAATCACTTCACAAGGCCACGAGCTCCAGAGGAGAGATTGTCAAACAAATCCCGAAATGATGAGCGGTACTTGACGTCTACAACGTCAAGTAACACAGCGACGGCCGATCTGTCATGGCGGCGGGGGTTCATAACGAGGGTCATTGTCCCGCCGTGCGGGCCGTTGAGCATCAAAATGACAGCTGGAAGGGCGCATGAAAACTACACGAGTAAGAATTATGAGGGCACTCCATTAACATGATTACGGACGGCGTCCTCCACAACTTGCAGCGCTGTTCAGGCGTCCTCCGAAACAAAACAAAAGCGCACGCACACAACACCGTTTCAAAATTTGCCTGCATTTTGTTACCCCCGTGAGAACCCTAGAGCCGCTCGTTGTCAAAACAAACTGTGCAGATTGGCGGTTGGGGAGACGAGTGACAGTAAATAAACAAAATGAATTGCCCCGGGCACAGGCGCTTACGGAATTATTCTTCATATTTTCACTGGTTCTGAATAGAAGGCTGGGCTGCAGAGGTCCGCGTTAAAAATACAGTATGAACAAAGAAAAATCGTTCAAGCGACACCGGGTCTTTTTAAAACGGAGGTGCGATTAAAAGTTTCTGTTTCGAGATGCATTTCGTACGCTTGAATTTACGTGAACGAAGCGGATGCTAGGAAAATTTCTAATGTTTATTGAAATTTATTTCACGATGTGGGGGCATGTTTTGAAAGTCTCCCATGCTACATCTTCTGAATGACAACCGATATATCGGACACATGTACGAAATCTTCATCTTGATAGCTTCGCCAACTGCATCTATGTAGTCCCCCTCGTATAATTCCGACTGTTTGGGGACGGCAGAGCGTGTCTGAGAATTGGCGTTGCAGAATAACACGAATTGCACTTTATTTTTAGGATAAACAACAAGTTTAAATAAGGGAGAACGCAAATGACTCGTTACCCTCACGTGCATCATTTTACCCTTCACATCGGAATGTTATTTAAAACACCCACCAAAAATGTTACCAAGGTTTCACAGCGTTTCTTTTAAATATTGAGTCGTCAGTCAACACTGGACAAGTGTAATGTTACCCCAGATACAAGGATGTCACTTTAGAAGTCAGAAAATTTTCCCCTAGAGCAGCCATTTGATGTGATAGCTGCCGCAGAGCGACGGTTGTTTAGGGACAGAGACGACGACTAATTGAGTTTCGTGCCTTTATGCGCCCATGCGCCTCAGAAATGGGCCTCTCTGATGGCTGTACAGAGATGCTTGAGGTTCATAGAACTGCACTGAATGCGGCCAATTTTGCTCTCTGTCCATGTTTACATATTCTTGCGCGATGCCACTCGCTGTGATCCGAATATGTCTTCAGCCCATTCCTATGCTTTTTTTTGACGAGGACGTAATGTATTCGGGCGATTTCCGTAATACTTTACTGATGTGTGAGTACACTGCAATGGTCGGCTTGCACTGGGAGTGGACAGAGAAGGACGGCTTAACTCACTTCAAGATAATTTACACAAATTCCGACATTTCGCTAGTTTGCATTCAAAACTTGAGAAATACTAATTAGGTGGAAACGAGTTAGCTCGTTCTCGCCTGAGAAAAGATTTTTTGTAACATAAGTATTCACCTCGAAAAATTGATTTGAATTTTATTCGAATGTTGCTGCGTTTAGTTAGTTAAGCTAAAAACTATTAACAGTTGGCGTGCCCCCCACGCAGAACACTGTCGATATTTTGAGCAAAATGCCATGAAGACGGGCTAAATCGTAAAACAGTTAGAAAAATCTAATGAAAACTTGCACAATTTCCCAGTGCAGCTCCTCTGACAAATATGAACTTCTCAGAGTGAAGCCCCGGGAAATAATCGTAAAATTATTGTACTTCGAATTAGAAACGAAATCTCCAGAGGAACTCTGGGTCGCTTTCTTAAAATCACAAATATGGTCCCCTCTTCAAATCACCCTTCCCCTCCCTCCCAAAATCCCCCCGTAATCCCCCCAAAAATCAGACAAAATCTCACCGGAAGCTCTCAGTCGCGGTGCGAAAGATATCGTTTTTAAGGATGAAAGATTTCTCTCTTCGTTACTGGATCCCTTTACGTTAATACGATATCGTCTACAAATCATTCATGTTTCGTTCTCATATTTAATCGATTTAATTAACCATATTTAATTGATCGATTAAAAACAAATCCTATTTACGACATAACTCGATGATAATTCTAATTAACAATGAAATTAGTTACTTAATTCAGTCAGTTTCCCTCATGAATTGAGATATGGATTTGAATATCAAATTTTCGTACACAGGTGAAATAGGAGGGCCANAGCCAATCATCCAGATATGAGGCACATGTGGCCAGTCATCCAGCAATGTAACCCCAGAATAAAGTCATCCAGATACGTGACTCGAAAAGAAAGTCATCCAGAGCTTTAATAAACTTCTAAGGAGCCTAAGTTGAAGATTATACCTAAAATAAAGAAATGCCGTATTAAGCCTAAAATACCCAAAAGTACAACAAATGCGCCCAGTGCATTACATTTCATCAGGACAAGAATTGCTTTTCTCACGTAAGTCGAATGTAAAGATAAAAAACATTTATTTCAATTTTACTCGGCCGACTAATCTCATGTGGGGTCCATGCTGTTGGACGTCCAAATTTAGAAGGGTATTTAAGGCGCAGACTACTCAGCTCCAGCTCGTTGGCTCGAGAAACCTTCGCCTCCTGGAGCCATCTTGGCCGGCGTCCACAAACCAGCGGCTCGGGCATAACGACACTGTCATTCCAACCCGAATTATTCAAAAGCTCTTCGTCTATCAGAAAAACATGGATATTTGGAGTGTAACGTGGATATAAACTTCAATTCATGAGAGGTGCCCAGATGAAATAGTGTCCATCACTTGACTTTAAATTTCTTAAATAGGGGATCTCTAAGCAACTTTTCTTGGAAACATTACTAGCGCTGTCAGTGCTAGAGAATTATGCTGATTTCCTTGAAAGTGTATACAATATTGCTGGGGAGTATTTTACACACTGACGAGGCACATTTTGCGTTCAGATGACGCATATTTCATGCTGATCGCGGGCTTATGGCACTGTAGTGATGAGCAGGATACGATTTAAAGTACGTCTAATACTCGTATTTTCTCCTTTAAAAGTTTACCTAAGGATTAAGCCAAGCAATTCTTGCTGAATTCTTCCGCTAGAGCAAAATCTCTGAAATCTAGCAAAAGATTCCAAGACTTGTAAGTAAAGATTTTCTCCAGCATAAAAGAAATGGATCAACGTATTATTGACTGCTAGGATGAAATTTGAAAATCTTTATCACGGAAACTATGAGAGTGTATTTTAAAATTTTACGAGAATGAAGTGTCTGATAATCAAAACGAGGAAGAGGTACGAGCAAAAAGTGTTGAGCCTCATTAAATACATATACACGCATGTGAAACATTGAACGAATTAAGATACTGCTCTATAGAACGATCATTTCAAAACTTTGGAAATATTGGCAGAACGTTTAAACGAACGAAATTTAACGCCATCACCAAATATCATCGTTCATAAGGTCGATTTTGGGAAAATTTTAATCTCACGATGGAACGAGAAACCAACGATATGATAAACCTATTTAATTGCCGACATATATTTACCCCATCAGGTATCGGAACGTTTGTTACCAAATATGGTCATCATATCGTTGATCCTTAGGTGATTGTTTTATTAGTAGTGCTACTAGTAGGCGTACTACTAGTAGGCGTACTACTAGTAGGCGTACTTCTAGCAGGCGTCTACTAGTAGGCGTACTGCTGGTAGGCGTACTACTAGTAGGCGTAATAAGTTCGTGAGATTTTTTTCACACGAAAACTATGTATTTGAGTGTTACTATTTGTGATACTCGTGGCATGATTTTAATACGCGCTGACTAAATTTGTAAAATTCTCATGTCGCAACTAGGCATGATTACTAACATGCTAACACATATACCCTATACCTCAGAGGTAATTCCTTCCGTTTAGTTGATAAATAAAGTAAAGTTACTCGATGAATTTCATTTGAATTCAATTTCGCCTGGGTTAGTGACTAGTAATCGAACTTTTCTGAAAAGATTACAAGATTTCTAGAACAGAGGTAAGTTTTTTCTCTGAAGTTCGAAAAAATTTTCACATGAAGGGAAGACAGTAGCACTACCCGTACGTGAAAAAATTCTAGTTCGCGGTAGATGCAGAATCCACGTCGCACCTGAGGTGTACGGCTTGTATGTACGGGCATATCTCGTATGAGCACGCGAATATTAAATAAAGGAGTCAGTAAATGATGAAGACTTGCTTGCTACAGGGGAATTATGAGAATCGTTCTTTAAAATATGTCTAGGTAGACACTCGTTCGGTCCTTGTATTCTACATACATGTGTTGATATATGTATATGTGTTACATAAATAGCATGACATAATACGTGTCCTTGATGTAGTACAGAAATACCACAACATAAAATGTAAGATAAATTTACGGTGTTGGATCCGATACCTTCAGAAACTACCACTTCAGAAACGGCAAAGACTGTTTATAGATTTCGTTTATAAGGCAATTTACATAATTGCTTTGCATCCAAACCGATTAGCGGGCCTACCACCGCCATCCCTCAGCCCTCCCTGTTCTACAACCCTGGCGTAGATTCCACTCTCAGAAATGCTGTTATGGAAGTGGCACCGACACCAGAATGGAACAGACGAGAATGTGGCCACAGGAACAAGTCAGGCGGGCCATTTATGGGCTCCACCCGAGTCCTGTGCCGCCAGACACCAATCACGCACAGGCAAACTATTAGACGCACAAGAAGAGGCAAGGACAGGTTAAAGATCAGGTGTTATATCTACCACCAGTAGTCTGTGACCACCGTCACCTCAACTAACCACTCCGTTTCTGTAGAAAAAAAGAAGGTATTCAAAAATAAAGCAGTCATACTCACAGTCATCGATTTGCGCTCGCAGACATCAGAAAGTTCTTTTTAACATTAGAAAGTGGACGTTTTACAGTTCTAGGATCAACTCATTTACCAAACTTTTACTTGATGAATTCGTTTCTCAAAGCATCATCAGTAATCTTCAAATAAGGGCATCGGATCAATAGTCTAAAATGCTGGGGGATACCCTAACCAGTACTTGTCTTAACGATTTTTGAACGTGTTCACAGTGCCAGAAGCGATCATGTTCCCCGGTAGTTAGTTCCAGGTTCTAACCATGTCAACCGCAAAGCAATTCAGGGCCTGGGATATTGTGAAAGATTTTTTGACACGTTTATGGGTGTTATTTTTTGGTGTTAACGTTATTGTCCCTTTCGAATAGTTCCTCTGTGTTAAATATCGTTGAAACCATTAAGATATTTGTAAGTCTCAATTAGTTGAATTCGTAGTCTTTTTTGTTCAAGCGAGATGAGTTTGAGCCGTTGAAGACGATGATATATTGACATCGATCCTCCCAGACACGATCTGCATCGACACGTATGGGTGGTGTATTTTGTGAGCGACCATTTGAAGCATTTTACGATGCCAATAAGTTCGAAATTGTATTTCCGTTCGGCCCATTTCAAGGTGAACAGCAGGAGCAGCTCGGGCAATTGTGAAATATCTCATGCACCGAAATTTTTATGTACATATCTGGAGCATCCATTTCAGTCTGAGTATTCTTTAGAATTGAATGTTTGTTGTAGAATATATTTCGATGAGACCGATATCATAACTTGCTAAAATTGAGCTTGCATGTGAACTGGTTTTTCCTCAAGACATTTTTACTCCGGAACCGTAAGGACGACCGGTCGTGTACCCCATGAACGCTACCTCATCGAACTTCATCCCTCTGATTTTTTCCTCCATCTACCGCTTTCCAATATCTGTGGATGAATCGCTACAAGGTCCCTTCAAAGCTGGTGAGTATCGGTTCCATTCCCTCGAATATCGAGGGAGGGGCACCGACGACGAGTGATAGCATTCTGGAAGCGTAGGTTTCGAATCATGTTTCGTAACCGTTTTCAGTCACAGTCCCTCTACGTGAGCGAGGTTTCTACTGGCAACTCTCTCTGGCTTACCCCTGCTACGGAAAGTTAGTTATTCTACTCTTCTTTATTCGAACTCAGGTAGAATGTTTATACTCGGAGAAGCCATTAAAGCCCTCGGGTACAATGAACTTGAAAATGAAGGATGTTTGCTGACTCAAAGGAAAACTTGATGAGATAGAAAAGAATGTATTGTACTGAGGGATCTCATGTGTATAAAAATGGCAGCTGTTAAAATGAGAATAGGTCTAACGTTGTTGAAATTTTTATTCCGTTTGACGAAACTTCGAAATTTTAGCAAAATATTAACAAGGCATAATAAGAAAATTAGAATAATCAGTGTAAATACAAATTTATGAAATAAACACAGATCTATCATATACAGTTTTTAATACAAATTTATCACGCATAGTTTTAACACAGGATGTTCATATAAAGTTTTTAACCCAGTTTTATCATGTATAGTTTTTAACGCAGATTTATCATGCACAGTTTTTCACACAAATTTAAAATACATTGTTTTAACAAGGATTTACAATGCATGTTTTTAGCACAAATGTACCTTGCATAGTTTTTACAGAGAAAAATAAATTTATTTTGAAAGCACCAAGGAACGCAGGAGTTTTATAGCTTGAATGATTGTAAATTTATATTCCTGTGAATTGTGTTATATCCTGCTTAATAATACTAGTATAATGATACAGAGCAAGATCAATTATACAGTATATTAGGAAAAATATTAATTGTATTTAAGATTACCGTTCAAGAGATACATCCGTATACCTGAATATATATGATACCAGAGGTATAACTACTTTAGTGTCATAAGTGAAAAAATACATGAATATTATAGGAAACATCGGAATGACACATGGAATGCATGAAGCATACATACATTCAATACATATAATCCCACAAAAATGGTTGCATATAATATGTAGGTCACAAAATCATGGAAATATCGAAGAGCTAGAAACTGGAATCGCTGGCAAAGTGATCGATGAATCACAAACGATTCATGTTACTTTCATGCGATGGAGGGATTGTGCTAGAGAGGACCGATCAGCTACGCTCCTAAATATGAATATTTGCATTTTTTTTCTGTTCTGAAAATTTGATGCAGAGATCTCCATGTAGAAGCCGTTCATCTTTTGCGAAAAAATAGTTTTATAATTGACTCAGAATGTTTATTGTGTTAGTACTCGTACTATTAACAAGGTCAGGGCAGCTGCTTGGCTTCAAGCCGAAGTGTCACATTTTGATGGGAGGAATTATGAAAATTTAACCTGAAGAGGCCATTTTTATGGAAAACAGCCCTTAAATTTTACCACTTCAGGTAATAATATTCTTCCTAGAACACCCCTTTAAGTTTGGTCAAAATTCATTCAATTTTTCTTAGTTCATGTAATGTCACGCGCACGGATGAACTCTGCTTGTGAAATAATTTGACTTATTGTAGTTTTCTCAAGTTACTATAGCGTAATGCTTGTGTGGATTATTGCCGCTTATTGAGATGCTTCTGCCCTCATTCCACCGTTCAGGAGAATATGTTGTCCCAATGACAGCTTGGAAACACGTGTGTGAAAAACTTATGCATGAAACATTTATGCATGTTTGGACAAACATTGCATTCTAGATCACGTCAGGAATTTCTCAACATTTTTCACTGTCACCATTTGACTAAAAGTCAACATTTTTCGACCTATATCATTCATGATTCAACGAACAGAACAGCCTGAGAAGTAAAAAAGCGTCCAAAAACTTTAACAGCATTAATATTAATAACGATAATAGTAAAAAGAATTAGAAAATTGAAAAGCACAAGTTTCATTGACAAAAACCTTAAAAAATTGAATTATGCGAATAAATTCGCATCGAAATTATACATTGAATGGATATTCCATTGTGAAGTGACGAGGAATCTTTAGCCAATTTAGAAAGAGCGCGCGTACTTGGTAGGCAATATCATCGAGAATTTCATTCAAAAAGGCTTTGAGTTTTAAAACAAAAGGGCCGCAAGCCTCTGTCGCGGCGCGCTCTTTCCGTCGCTGGTGATCGGGACTTTTTTCCAAAAAGCAGACCAAAATGTTCGAAACTCGCGCGGGAATATTTTTGGAGCTATTCGTCAGAATGATAGAGTGGCAGGAGGCGTTAAGAGTCCATTGTTGTCGTTGCAGCAGCGTCGATACTTTGGTGAGCTGTTTTTTGTGTTCTACATAGACATATATATGTATATATATGTATGCAGTTTTTTTTGGCAACACCACGATCCGAGCACGGTGAGTACAGGGGAGCTGTCTTTAGGTGAGAGCACGAACCTGAAGGAAGGGCTACAGCAACCCAATCTCGATTGGCTTAGATAAACCTGACTAAAGGTATGATTAGGTGATCCTAAATACAGGTTTTTTAAGGCACCCTGTATGCAAATAGGCTTTTGTGAACCTGAATAGGGATAGGTTTAAGTGAACCTGAATGCAGACATTAGATGAACCGGAATACAGACTTTTTTGATGAATTTCAGAATCATTGATGATTCTGATAGCGATAAGGAAAGTTATGCTTGTACACTGAAATGGAAGAACCAATGAATATCTGTGATTCACAAAAAACGTGAGAAAAAATTAATGAATCTGAATATTATTATTGATGATTTTGAATACTGCTTAATAAAGTTAAGTTTTTACGTTATAGTGGGAAACCAAGATATACTAGGTATCGGGAAACAAAAATGGCTTTCGATCATACCGTGCTCATTAATTTACATACATGTGGTTATGTAGGAGTTTGCGGTGTGTGAGAGGACCCTTTAATCATAGCAACCAAAACTTATTCGTATGAGAATAGTGACAAGATGCAAAGCCTGGAGCTACTCCTGAAAAACAGACTTATGTAAACAATGCAAGAAAACAGCATGAACGATGATAGCTCGACGAAAGCTCAAAAAGCGTTAATACACTGAAAAAGATCGAAATTCGTTTAGTCATTTTAACATTACATCGAAATTGTGGTATTTATCTTAACGAAAGTTTGAAATTGAACAAGAAAATAAGGATTACTTTCATAGACTCGATGTGCTAAACCAGATACGATTTAGTTAGAGACGAAAGTGGCAACGCCTTGGGTAGTGAATCAAAGATACGAGTCTCTGTTAGATGGGTTCCAGAAATAAATCATCAAAGTTTGATGAATAGGCCTTTAGTTCAATAAATTTTCAGTGCTTAAAGTAACCGCCCTAGTGTGGTTTTGCATCCAGGTGTCTGTGTATTTCACCTTTTCGTTCAACATCGAAACGAATGAATTTCCAACGACAATTTTCACACTCCACTCCACATAAATGCACAGCTGTTGGTTGGTCAGGACGTCACAGCGGGTAACCTGAGACTCGGTCGAGCCCGTGAAATTTTCACACTCCACTTTTTCACACTCCACTTTACATAAATGCACAGCCACTTCACATAAATGCACAGCCACTTCACATAAATGCACAGCCGTATGCGTGTCTCAAGACTGAAAATACACTTCACATAGATGCACAGCCGATTTTCACACTCCACTTTACATAAATGCACAGCCGTTGGCTGGTCAGAACGTCCCAGCGGGTAACCTAAGACTCGGCCGAGCCCGTGAAATTTCCTGTGTTGGCACGAGCAGGAGAGCGTTCCGCAACGAGAGGATTCGGTGCCCCAGAGCGGCTTACCTGGCGCACGGCCGATTTTGGTGCGCTGTCTATAGAAAATAAGCGGCTTTCTCTCACTGCCTCAGTCAAGTCACGTTTTTTTAGTACATGGAAAAACTTGTTCCTGTTCCCGGGGGAGTTGTTATAATAATTTGTTTTAAAGCGTGCCACTAACGATCCATGCGTGCGTTAGTAAAATGAATAAACCCTCTACAGTCCGAATTAGTATAAAGTTGATGTATTTTTTAAAGACAACCATGAGATAAATTTATTAAGTTCATAAGGACCGTCGGGTGGAGTTTTGTTCAAATGTTTGGAAACGCATTTTCCATTGCGAAGCGTGCCTAGATACGTACTCTATACGATCTCAAAATGGGAATAATGGAGAACTGACTGCGCTGTGGGTAAAGAAACAAAAAAGAAATAATTTCGACGAAGTTGTGTATTATTATCCGGCAAGCGATTCATTATTATTTTTTGAAACAAATTTAAAATGATTATAAGAGCTGAGACTACTACAGTGCAAAAGGGAAATGGGTTTTCGACAGACGAAGATGATAATGGGGAATTCTATTCAAAGAGAAATCTTTCGTTTGAAAAATTGAAAGTTGTAGCCGAAAATTTGGAGAAAAATTTAAAAATTGTGAAAAAAATCAACTGTGATAAAAATATTTTTTCATTTTTTCAAAAATCGGAGAGGAACTAGGCCTTCTCTTCATCGATACATATATTATAAGACCAACTCATCGTTTTCGTGCAAAAAAATTCTGACATGAAACATTGAAATAAAAAAAATTAAAAATTTCGTAATATCTCATGTTCATCGAAAAATTATAGCAATGGCATGAGCAAAATGTTTTTTTCAATGAGTCACATAAGTGTGCCACTTTTGAAACCGATGCGTCGCATAGGAAACGATTGGGTCCCTCCCGGGCCGGTCCCCTCGAGAGGGGAGGGGGCACTTCAGGAATGCCGTACAAAATATTCACTCGTGTGGGACATGAGCGTACATAAGACGGACTTTTCTAACATTTGCTCATCAGTAGCAATAAAAATGGAAAGTCATTTGCAACAATAACAAAGAAAAGAAAAATACCTTAGAGACGAAAACTGAAAAAGTTGTTACAGATGAGAAGCACGACCTTTCGATTAAGGACAACGGATAAAAACCGAGATCATTATTTAAAACATTTATGCAGAAATATTCATCTAAAGAACATCGTGCTATCACAAAAAAATTAAACCTGGCCAAATTAAGTGGTATTTGAGCTGTCAGAGCGACAGGCAGACTACAGCATCATTCGCCCGACAGCTGCTCCTATGCCACGGCTACCATACAACCATGAGCTCTGAAAGTCAGTCAAACGTACTTTGATGCACAGTGTGCACCACAAAATTTGTAAAATCAAACAAGCCCGCACAGCAGCAAGTAGCTCATCTTTCAAACGAAAAAATAACGGACTGATCCCCTTTAACAAAACGACTTCGAAATTTATCCCTGAAAAGTTGTGAGAGCAATCTTAAAATCTCTCCTTGGGAGATTTTTTGCTTACTACATCTTTTTTCTTGAAAATGCATTACTGTTTTAGTAGGAGGGAGCAGCAAAAACAAGGCGATTTTCTGGTTGGCAGACTACTTTTATTCAATCAAACGTATATCATATATAAGCGTGATACTGCCGTCCAAGCTGATATTTTTATTCACTCGTACGCGTTCTCATGCTGTAGGAAGAAATTTAACGTCGGCCATCCGAACGGCGAGAAAATTTGGCTTTCAGTCCTTCAGATAAAGTTTGCTGGATGTGGGTGACTCGCAGGTATAACCCGTGCACAGTTACAGGTGATGACCCGATTTGAAGTGCAGGTGAACTTTAATGAACTTGAATTTCATTTGTCTACAGACACTGCATATTAATAACTGATATCAGATGCAACAAACGAAATCTGATGGTCTGAATAAGTATTCTCTTGACTAGAATGTCTGGTATAAAAATATGGAATATTTAGTTCCATTGGGATTATTCACATCAACGAATAATTTTTCCCTCTAATTAA
>VOMN01015850.1:0-11604 GCA_014899125.1 Orchestia grillus | reverse complement strand
CTCGAGAGGAAATGTGGGAGCCTCACGAGCTCGAAAGGAAATATGGGAGCCTCACGAGCTCGAGAGAAAATGTGGGAGCCTCACGAGCTCGAGAGGAAATGTGGGAGCCTCACGAGCTCGAGAGGAAATTTGGGAGCCTCACGAGCTTGAGAGGAACAGTTACCTTCAGCGGTCAAGAGGTCGCGCTTCCGCAAAGTTTTTCACACAACAAACTTTTTTGCGATGACGAATGATTCTCTTCCTGCCGTTCGAGTTATATCTTACTTGCTGTGAACATGCTAATATTCTCTTGTTGTTCCCAATGCTGCGTTCAAGAAAAATGCTGCAAGATTTCAGGCGGCAAACGCGCTCATTGCCCGAAAACTTATGGAATGAACGGAAACATCTCGCCGCCGCAACGGGTGCGGAGTTCTGACGGGCTACTAGGAACTAGCAATGCCTGCTCATCTCGTGTCCTTTGCTGGGCCAGTTTTAGTCTATGGCGGTATCCCTATAGACTACTGCTGCAGGGATGCGGCACGTTACCGCTGCAGGTAGACGGTAAACTTCTGAAGTTTTTACTAAAGTCTCTGAACAAAAGCCTGCCTAAATCAGAGTGACCGATCCTGGGATCCTAGGATCTAGCCCCATTGAGTCGTTCCACGTTTCCGGTGATAGGTCATTTCGGTTAGCGAGGCACTGGTTCAAATGAAATTTGTCTTACTGATTACGTTTACTGTCTTAAAGCAAGAGACGAGTGCGTGTGGCGTTACAACATCAAGAGGCGAGTGCGGGTAGCGTTACAGCATCAAGAGCGTGTGCGTGTGACATTACAGCATCAAAAAGCGAGTGAGTGTAGCGTTGCTACATCAAGGTGCGAGTGCGTGTAGCGCTACAATATCGAGAAGCGTGTGCGTGTAGCGTTAAAACATCATGAGGCGTGTGTGTGTGGCGTTTACAACATCAAGAAGCGAGTGCTTGTGGCGTTGCAACATCAAGAAGTGTGTGCGTGTAGCGTTACAGCATCAATTGGTGATTGCATGTTCCGTTGCCACATCAATTAACTCTTTCGCTCCGAATATTTTGATCAATTGTGCCACATGCCGATATAATTTTCTGGTTGCGTGCTCCTGTACTGCTGGAGGTGCATTCCATCGGTCTCGCATGTTATTGTGCTGTTTGCATTATTTGATTGTGTCACATGTTTACTATCTGACTTTAAGAAACTCCAGAGATACCTCGTCCCACTCGGCGCCTGGACTACAGGAAGCAAGTAGGGAAACTTTCCAGGCCTAATTATCTTGCAGGACACGACAGTAGCGAGCTCGTCGAGGCTAACATTCTTCATCAAACATATTCCTCATTCACTGCGCTCTAAGCGTAAACTTCGCTTAGAGCGATATTTTCTAATTTATTAACGGAAGCGCCATTGATAGTGTGCAAACACTTCCAAGGTGTGCATTCAATTTCCAAGAATTCCTGCTCACGCCCAGAATAGACTCTCGCTGCCGTATGGAAATAGCAATGCGTTCAATTTTCCTCAAAATTGAATTTAATTATTGTCAAAGAAGTGAAGGTTCTCAGAGCGAAGTCTCGCTTCCTTGAGAAAATAGAATGCTGTTCCTTGTTAACTACGCTATCGTCGAGAAGTTGACATCGGATGCTGGCATTCAAACGAATTAGAACAGAGTGGATAAAATTGAAGAACCTGCGTTCTTTCAATTGAAACATGCCAAAAGGAGCAGGAATACTGTCATACGTCATGCCATCACGAGATAATACCTGAAATAAGAGCGGAGGTACGTCTACTGATGCTTAAAACATGTAAATATGAGGATGATGATAGATACCCACGAATTGAATATGAAACAGCATTCACGATAACGATGATATGAGTAATTTTATGTCTGCAATATACTCTCTACCAAGTTGTAGGTGTGACCTCATGTATTTACATGTCCCGTGTAGGTGTGACCTCATGTCTGTACATGTCCCGTGTAGGTGTGACCTCATGTTTGTACATGTCCCGTGAACCAAAACTTTCCACGAAAATGATAACTAAAATATCTTCCCTCAAGTTTCGGTAAATTCACTAATTGACCAAAATTACTCAGTTGACTTATTGGTATATTTCTTAATTAAAAAATTGGACAAAAACCCAATTGACTAATTGGTGTGTCTCTTAATTAACCAATTGAGCAAAATAACTAACTGACCTACTAATTCTACCGTGAAGCCAAACTTCAAGTAAATGTGTAATTTTTTGGGTCAATCCGTGACGATTCTCAGATGACCAATCCTCATACAGTCCTCAAAACGATTGCAAATTTGGCTCGAAAATGAAAAGTCCTTATTTTTCTAGCAAGTGAACAATTCTTCCCTGCTCTACATACACGCCACTTTTCGCACGCACCGGAAGGTATCTCTAAGTATCGTCTGGAGACATACAGCACGGATCTACGTGGCCCTCGCAACACATTTGTGCAGCATAAATCTGCGTGACCCTCGCAACACATTTGTGCAGCATACATCTACGTGACCTTCGCAACACATTTGTGCAGCACACATCTACATGGCCCTCGCAACACATTTGTGCAGCACACATCTACTCTGCCCTTGCAGCACACTTCCCCCCGCCTGAAGTTGGTGCGGTGCGCAGCTGAGAGAAGGACTTTATTCTCCTAATGAATCCATGAAATCTGGGCAAAAGCTGAGCTCAAAGCGTCCTTTGTTTACCGTCCGAACCCACAAAGCTTTTATTTTTACGGCAAATTCGGATCAAAGGGTCCCATGTTTACTTTAATGGAGTCGCCTCTAAGTATGACCGCACACAAGAACTATCTCCAGAGTGTCAGCTTTGGCTGGGAAGTTGGATGGCTGGGAGACTGGGGGGCTCTGAGGCTGGAAGACTTGGAGGCTTGGAGACTAGGAGGCTGGGAAGCTAGCAGGCTTGGAGTCTAGAAGGCTGGAAGGTTGGGAGGCAAGGAGGCTGGCGATTCTGAGGCTGGATGGCTTTGAAGCTTAGAGGCTAGGAGGCTGGGAAGTTGGGAGTCTTGGAGGCTAGAAAGCTGGAAGGCTCGGAGGCTGGAAGGCTTAGAGGCTGGGAAGTTCTAGCAAACTCATCCTTGTCGGAGAAGGGACTAAGAACACCTGAAACAAACTCTTAGTGGAACAATAACAAATTGAAAAATGCGACCATTTTTTTATTAGCGAATGGAAAGGCGATATTGGTGTGTACTCGTGATGCCGTCATTCACTCCACCCCATGAGGGCAATGGCACAAAGGGTAGCACGTCGTCTGTGACTCAATGCAATAGCACAAAGGGTAGCACGCCGTTTGCGTGCCTCAATGCAATGGCACAAAAGGTAGCACGTCGTCTGTGACTCAATGCAATAGCACAAAGGGTAGCACGCCGTTTCCGTGCCTCAATGCAATCACACAAAGGGTAGCACGTCGTCTGTGACTCAATGCAATGGCACAAAGGATAGCACGTCGTCTGTGACTCAATGCAATAGCACAAAGGGTAGCACACCGTTTGCGTGCCTCAATGCAATGGCACAAAGGGTAGCACGTCGTTTGCGTGCCTCACTGCAATGGCACAAAGGATAGCACGTCGTTTGTGGGACTCAATGCAACAATGGTCTTCGTTTGGCTTGTGTCTGGGCTGAAGAAATAATTCCTTACCTTTTTGTAACCTAACAAATGGGAAAATATTAATACTATTGCTCGAACTTTGCTTTGAGGTCTTGTCAATGGACTCGTATTCTTGATTTCGTGTTTTATGATTATAATTCCAGCAACCCATACAATAGAGAGTAAAACCAGGGCCAGGTCTCACTGGAATAATAGACACTTTCGTTGCTGTTGTTTTGCAATTAAATAAGTATGATAATTATGCTAACAACGCTCAAATGCCGGGAATAAAATCTTGTGACATAATGAACTTTATATCTGAATTCCTATATCTCTTCCTCTACGTCTGTTTCCGTGTAGATCTGCATGGTACCCTGAAGTTATCTGGAGCTCCATTGTACACTGAAGTTATCTTGAGCTGCATGGTACCCTTTAAGTTAATTTGAGCTGCATGGTACCCTTAAGTTAACTGGAGCTGCAAGGTACCCTGAAATTGTCTGGAACTCCATGGTACACTGAAGTTATCATGAAACCGAAGTGTTCATTCTACGGAGCTCTGCAGCTCTTTAATTTATCTGGTGATGCTTTCCAAGCAGCTATCTGTAATCGAAAATCAGCCGTGATAATTTCATGACAACGCAATTATTCTAGGATGAAGCTGCGTTCAGCTTCGTACGAAACACTAGCACCATACTCACGACACTGCAACCCAAGGTTGTTCTGGTCAAAAATATTAATTTACAGTTCCTTTGAACAACCAAAGAATTGAACATATCAAGGGACTTTATTTCGGAACTCGCGTACCTCTCGAACTGATTCTGCTGCTTTTTAGCTTTGGACAAGGTATTCCTTGTCCATTTCAGTTAACTATATAAATTTCAATAACTCATTAAAGTTGACTGAGCGCATTACTTTTGTCGACAGTTCGATCCTCTTCAGTTCTCAGGCTTCTCGTCCAACATCCTCTTAGATGCTCACCGGGCAAATATGCTTAGTTTGGTTTTTGTGAAAACTCTGGCCGCACCTCCTGAGTACCGAGCTTACGGAAACTCTCATTAGAGATCTGTACGGTCCTCAAGATGTCTCTCTACTGTCCTAAGGATGTCTTTCAGATGTCTCTCTACTGTCCTCAGGATGTCTCTCAGATGTCTCTCTACTGTCCCCAGTATGTCTCTCAGATGTCTCTCTATTGTCCTCAGGATGTCTCTCAGATGTCTCTCCTCTGTCCTTAGAATCTCTCACAGCGCCCAGAGGCCGTTGCAGCTCCACTTAACCTCATTTAAGAAATAATAACATGTAATTGAAGCCTCTCGCGCCTCAGTCCTTGCTGAGGCTACTACTCTGACTGCTTTTGGTCGAGCGACCTTTGCTTACTTCCCATTCCGAGATCTTGCAAGGACTTTTTCTCTTTTGGGCACTTGACGGAAGACTTGGACAGTGAGGGAAAGTTGTATTTTCGAGTGAAAGTCAGCCCAATTACTTGGTTTCTTCCCAGATGATACCATTCTCTCGTGCTCCGTTGTCTCATTAGCGTGTACCGTATCGTTACCACAGAGAAAGCACCCCTGTGCCGCAAGTCAACTGGGACGTTGTTTGCATGGTACGTTGTTCTTTTTCGCTGAAACAGATTGGAAACATTTTTTGTGGATATTTTTGAAATTTTCTCACTATCCGCGAACGCTCAGTTTTAACTATCGTTTGACTAGCGGAGCCTGACTAGGGAACGCTTTCGCAAGAAAGTCATGTGACCACACAATTAAGCGAATAAATTGGAATTGCCCCGAGTGTCATATTCCCTAAGTGAAAGTTGCAATCATTTCATAGTATTTGCTGAATGGATTGGTGCTTCATATTTTTGTTGTAAAACTTTACGGAATTATGTGATTCAACTGTAGAGCTTCTCCATATTACGCTCAAGTCTCGTACGCAGTCGCCTTAAGAACTGCAGTCGAAAGCATCACATCTCGCAGTTGTTTCACACTCAGAGACAGCTTCTCACAAGCGGGTGGAGAATATCTTGAGCATCTCTTATTCCTCCAGGGACAAGTAGCTCTTTGAGAAACAAAAGCAGAGTTTCCATTTTCTGTGCAGCCGAAAGCAAGAAATTTACACTTGTTGAGCCTCGGCTTAATATAATTCTAGATTCCGCTAATTTTAACTCAATTGCCATTTTTCTGTCGCAGCTGGGGAAACGTGAGCGCGCAGCTCTTGAGCGTCATATTTCAACGCTTTTTGTTGCAGAATGTTTTGAGTTTTAACACGGGGATTGCAGGAAAATGCTGGACTTAAGTAATTTTTATACTCCCAGACACCCATAAGAGATACACGAAGCCTGGAAGTTTTACTTGTATTCTCAAGTATATTAAACATACATAAAATGGGATACATGCTACCTGGTGTCAGCGTGTGACATCCAGAATTTTTATGCTTCTAATTTTTTTGTCATTAGAACATTTAGTAACGCCGATATTTCGAGTGACGAAGGCAACTCCAAGTTGACTCAAAGTTACGATGATATCAGTTTGACGCGATGAACATGAAATCAATAACCAATTTTTTGCCCGCATTTGAAAATTCGGGAACAAACTTCTTCAAATCCGTAGTTCAATTTTCATCAAAAAACTACTACGAAAGTTCTATGTCCAAAAGTATGACATCTTTTTGTGTTTGAGTACTTCTGTCATACAATGCGACTGTTCACCAACGTAATATATATTCACAGTGTACAGTACGTAAGATGTACAGTACGTACGATACAGTGTACTGACTTGGGACCAATTGGAGAAGTCGGTCGGTTGGACTATATACAGGTCTGCACTATCTGTACGGGGTAAATGCATGAGGCAAATACAGAAAATAAATGCACTGGGTAAATTGATGGGGCAAAATGGCCTAATTATTACTCAACTGATGACATCTTCTTTTGACTCGAAGTTTCAATGGTTCGTAGGAGATATTTAATAGATAAAACGCGATAGATAATATAATAAATATAAGCACTAAATGCAAAAATTTGATGCACAATTTCTTATTTCTCTTAATTTTTTAAACCCTCTAAAAATGCATCATTTTTGATGATTTTCTATCATATTTTTTCTTGTTCCCTTCGCAAGTCTAGATCCGAAAAATCTCTAATAACAAAGCCAGTAAACAAACACTTCAATTTTACCTGCTTTTAACACTGTATTTATCTGCAATAAAGTTTTAATTCCCCATCACACCCTAAGACTGACAACGCTGAGTTCCCAGGCTTACTCCTTTCTAGGATTATCTCGTTTCACCCATAATTTTGGCCGCCCAAGCCCAGATATCGCCACCAGATAATGGATTATCGACGGAGCAGCCAAAAGTTCGACGGGTTACCTCGCGCACGTGCCCATTCAGCTGGCGTGTTTCTAAAAGAGATTCTCAAACTTTAATTCTTTACCTCAAGGCCACAATTTTCCCTTATTTGTTTTTACCGGGGGTTCATTTTCTTCGTTTTCTTCTGAAGAACGCAATCGACAAAGCAGTAATATTGTAATTTTGCCACGAAAGTTTGTGCTTCAGAACTTGGTGCGCAGGGGCGCTGTCCCCAATGAAGCTATTCTCTATGCTCTATGAGGCAGATTTGTGATGTGGAAATTGTGAAACACAGCGTGTGACTTGTAGTGTACTGTTTTCTTGGTGTTGGTGTGCGGTGTTCTTTTCTAATGTGGACATCTGTTGTCTTTCTTTGACTGGTGTGCCGAGTGTTCTCTACCTGCTGTTCCTGTCGCATCCTCCAGTTCTGGGCACACCCTCCAGTTCTGGACACACCCTCCAGTTCTGGGCACACCCTCCAGTGCTGGGCACACCCTCCAGTTCTGGTCACACCCTCCAGTTCTGGTCACACCCTCCAGTTCTGGACACACCCTCCAGTTCTGGGCACACCCTCCAGTGCTGGGCACACCCTCCAGTTCTGGTCACACCCTCCAGTGCTGGGCACACCCTCCAGTTCTGGACACACCCTCCAGTTCTGGACACACCCTTCAGTTCTGGGCACACCCTCTAGTGCTGGGCACACCCTCCAGTTCTGGTCACACCCTCCAGTGCTGGGCACACCCTCCAGTTCTGGACACACCCTCCAGTTCTGGACACACCCTCCAGTGCTGGGCACACCCTCCAGTTCTGGTCAAACCCTCCAGTTCTGGGCACACCCTCCAGTGCTGGGCACACTCTCAATTTCTGTTCACACGTTCCAGTTCTGTTCACACCTTTCAGTCATGGTCACACCTTTCAGTTCTGGTCACACCCACCACACATTTGCTGCGCTGTAATATTACCCCGTATCTTTATCGTAGAGGCCTTGATTAAAATACCTTTTTGAGTGAGAGTAAAAATGCTACTATTGACTGGCTCGCCGCGTTCTAAACCTTGCTAATCTGAGGCGGATCTGAGTTCGACACCTTCAGGTCCTTCATACTGTCATCACGTTTTCATCTTCCTGTTGCTGCTTTTTTATCTGATTGGTCATTATCATTGCTTCCTTCCTTTTTTAGGATCATTTTTCAGTTCGAACTTTATTACTCCTAATCTTGGCTTTCAGTATTTTTTCCCCACAAAATTATCATCCTCACTGGTCTCCTCTTCCATGCTTATTTTTCTCTGCAGTATTCTCCTGCGCTAATCACTGTTTCTGTCATTGTTTTTTACCCAAAATGGTTGTCATCATCATGAGTTTCTCTTCCACATGTACTACCTTTTTTGAATCTGAATTGTCCCTACAAATCTCTCTTCTTATTGCCATTGCTAACCTAAGTTGCAGCCATCGTCACTTGTGTTTCTATCAAATTACCAATTTTACCCCGACTGGAAACGCTTGGCCGCTGGTCTGAGAGATGAGCTTTCTTAAAATTTGTAATGTCGAGCAAAATTTCCGTGTTTAGAAATGGTTTCCAGCATCTTTTCTTTATTTTTACGATGTCATTAGCTGGCGAGCTTAATTGATATTGTAGAAAACAAAACATTATTTGCCTTTCCTAATTGGTCCGCTATTTCTTCACGATTTTGGCCATTCTTGTCGTCCTTTATTATTATTTCTTGTGGAGCAGGTAATGAGCTAGCAGAAGTACACTTGGCACCAAATTGCGGTCTCTAGTCTCGCTGAAAGTTGCCGAAATGTTACATACAGTTTCCGCAGAGTTTTTTAACATTCTGGCAGTGCAATCGTCCTTCCTATATATATAGAAACGGCGCTTGGGAGGGTTTCCCTCACGAAACTCCTCAGAGATTTTGCCTCAAGGAAATGAGTTTTACCCTATGATGGCGGAAAACATTGCATGTTTCCCTGGCTTTATCATCAGTGTTATTATTTTCAAGGTTCAACTGGCAGGTTATATCCAGCCTCAACGAGTCATCCAATTCTGCTTGTTCATCATTGTGTGATTTGCGCAAGCTTCAGTTAATTGAGCAGTTGTGTCGGACGTTACGATCGAATAGAGTATAATAATGTTGAAAAGAGGAACTGACTTTAGAATTATAACTTCCGTCGATTTTGTTAAGAATTTCTCACAAAATAAGAAGTTGCGAGCAATATCAGTAATAATTAATATACAAGTGCAGTTCTACTGTCTGATAACCAGAGCTAATGTAGGTCTTTTGTCTCTAGCTCCGCTGTCTGTTGTTGTCAGGATACGTAGTCAATTCAAGTCACATGCATTTCTCCTCTATTTCGTGTTCAGGATTATATTTCGTTCTATATCACTTATCGCATCACATATTCACTGCCATGTGAGACCTTGGTCTATTTTGACATTTATATTATTTGTCAAGTCGGTTATGGGAACAAGTATGTACTAACTTTCTGGCATTCAGCCTTCGTTCTGGGTCCTCCACCTCATCACCTGAGTACGTTTGAGCACTCGCCAAGTTGCTTTATTTGAAGTTTGTTGTTGCCTCCAGGGACTTAGTGTAAAGTTCATCGAAGCCTCGAAGCATTATTCAATTGAACTTTACCTTAAATATTTCATGTAAAAATTCCGTGCAAGTATTTTTCGAGAATATTCCATGTAGATTTTTCTCGTAAATATTCCCTGTAAATGATTCTCGTGAATTTTCATGTCAATGTTTCTTGAACATATGCTGAGTGGGAATATTTTGCTTGCATTTTATGTTCTTCACTTTCTTTGTTTTTTGTCCAACAGAGCGCTGTTTTCTGTCCAACAGAACACTGTTTTCCCGAGCTCGTTCACAGTTTTCTCAGATATTGCTGCCTCGGACAAATATTTTTACTTTGGAGCAGTCCTGCAAATGACGCTTGTTATCATCAGCTAAAACAGTTCACAATCGATTTTCATTTCAAAGTTGACATCATTTTTTGACGATATTTTGACGACAGATTTCCGAAGTATTTTTATGGGATGCAACGCTGTCTTCATTTGGTTTCAACTCCTGCAATCGCTCAGACGCTCTTCTCTAAAATGCTCGTTTGATTCAAACGCTTTCTTATTACTTCGGTCGAGTGCAACGTCGTTTCCAGGTGATTTTAACTAACGCGGTCACTTTCAGGTACTTCTTTCAAGCGCTCGTTCAATTTCTACGCATTTATACTTCCCTTATATAGTACAATGTTGTTTCCAATTCATTTTAGCTCGCACAATAGTTTTTTAAAACTATATTATATCGCTGTTTTATTGTTCTGTCTATCATTCACTGGTCCAGAGAGCCACTATTTTTGAGTGCAGAAGTTTTATTCCTGTAAAAATAGCTCTAATCTTTAAGAAACTTGTTTCTCTCTAGCACAAATCTCTACTATCTTGAAAACAACTTTACTTTCTTAGTAATAGCTGTATTCTCTTAGTAATAGCTTTACCCACACAGAAACAGCTCTATGCTCCCCGAAACAGCTCTACTCTCTCAAAAACAGCTCTACTCTCTCATAAACAGCTCTACTCTCTCATAAATAACTCTACTCTAGCATAAACAGCTCTATTCCCTCAGAAACAGCTCTACTCACTCAGAAACAGCTCTACTCACTCAGAAACAGCTCTACTCTCTCAGAATCAGCTCTACTCTCTCAGAATCAGCTCTACTCTTTCAGAAACAGCTCTACTCTCTTAGAAACAGTTTTACTTTCTCAGAAATAGCTCTACTCCCAGAAATAGCTTTACTCTCTCAAAAACAGTTTCACTCTCCTAGAGGAAGACCTTCAAGCTGCTGCGGCGCCTCTGTGCCCGGCAAGGCAGAATGTCAGCCATGGAGGAGCAGAGCTCGGCTTGCGACGTTAATACGAGACCCAACAAAATTGGGAAGCAAACTTCCAGAGCGCCGAAATTTTCTCTTTCTAATTTGGGTGTAATCGAGGGCGAATGTGGGTTCAACTTTCGCGAATTCCTTGAGATAAACTCGTATAGAGCGTGCCGTAAATTGAAAGAGCCATTGTCTAATCCGTCAATAAGTATTTGTTCAATATAGTATAATTTGTTTTCAACTTTTACAATGAAAAAAATGAAAATATTTATTAGGTACATAGCCCGACGAAGTTTAGTGCCATATGTAACTGCATGATGCCGAACAGAAACTTTGTGATGAGTCATAGTGTGGTAGCACTGTCTCTCGACTCCCTGCCTCCCAACCAACTGTAATTAAGCCGTGTTTTGCGTGCAATTGAGCCGTGCCATTTGTTTCGATGCATTTTTATAAATAAATTTATTGTGCTTTTTGTATTTTCCTAATCATGATACCACATGCTCATTTACGACAATTTATTGATGCACGCGCCCTATAATGTTCTCACCCACCCAATCACACATGCACGTATACTAATTTCCTCACAACTATCTGCTCGGGACACACACATCTAGAATATCTTGAATATCTTGAAAATGTTTGGGCCTTTTTGCCGTAACCACACTGGGGTACCGCCGCTTTGTGTGTATGGTGTGCCTTCGCATATCCGCGAGCTGTTAAATGAGACCGTTTCTCTCCGCCGTCTGATGATAGTCAGGCAAGGGAGGCCTATCAGGGATAGT
>VOMN01015846.1:0-37233 GCA_014899125.1 Orchestia grillus | reverse complement strand
CATTGTTGACATCGGACCGGTGCGTGTCTGGTTACTCCGCTCCGCTTCCACCTTCCTGCACAGATGATGTAAACAAAGATGGCGAGAGACTGTTGAGTTTCATGTAAACTTTTATCTGGGCAATTGGGTTATTTTTTGCTGATAAATGAAATATCTCAGATTAAATTTCATTTATTGATTGTTTTCGCTTTGACAGTGTTTTGACTAGATTAACGTTTAGTTTTAACTTTAGTTTTTTAACGATTTTATGCGAGATTAGGTTAAAAACAATATAAACATGATGACTCCCCAAAAATGAGATGTGTAGCCAAATTTTGAATTTATTTATTTTGATGAATGTTTTTACAATCTATAGTATTTTTAGAAATTTTGCATTCTTATTTTTGAAGCTTAGTTCGAGTAAGAGTGTACTCATGTGTAAATTATTTGATAATATGCTAGACTATTTCCTTAAAATAAACTACGAGTATAAGTAAAAGTTAGACATGTTAAATCAAAAACTTAACCAATTATCAAGACCTCAAGCATCAGATTTTTGATGGAGTATATCTTTATTTTCAATAAATACTATTCTGAGTTATTGATCTGTTGTTGTTTTAAAATTTTTTAGATTTATAAAAATAAGTTTAATTATATATACCTATTCAGTAAATTTAGACTTTAGAGTATTGTCTGAGTTTCATTTCATCTCTAACAGTTTTGTAGTCAGTGTTGAAAGAAAACTAGTTATAGCACTAAGAGAAAAGGCTTGTAGATTTGCAGAATACATGTTACAGTCTTCATATTGATTTTATTAAGTAGGAATTTTTTATGAGTAGCAGAAATAATTTTCCAAAGGTTTTAAAAGTAGAAAAAGGTATATTGAAATATTTTCAAACTGTTCTCATATTAATACAACTTAATGATAAAAAGGCTTTGAATTGTACTAATTTGTGTGCAATTTCACCCATTCTAACTACTAGTACTATCACATTACATTTGTAAAATTAACAGAACAAACCTATTCTAAACTAACTTATTTTATCTTAACCTAAGGTAGTTCTAATGTAACCCTAATAACCACCCTAACATATTCCTAATGTAAGCCTAACATAAACTTGACATAAGTTTAACATACCCTTAGTGTAACCCTAACTTAACCCTAAATTACTCCTAACATAATCTTAATGTAACTGTAAGAAAGCATAAGGGCAGGGGACATATCATACAATATAAATATACAATTGTTCCTAATTTTTCCTTTCAAGTTTCTTAAAATTAGGTGTCTGCCTCTCAAAACAATATCTAATGACATTAAATGAAGGCTGAATAATGAACAAAACCATTTGATGCAATTTGTGCAGTAAAGTAAATGTCAATCTATAATTCATTGCTGCCAGTATGAATTTCAAATTTTCACTCAATGGTCACATCTCTCAAGCCATAATTTTAAAAATAAAAATAAATAATAATGTGATCACAACCATTGAAATCACTGTAACACATGTTTTGAATTGTGAGAAATCAATTTTTAGTGTCTTATAGAAGCAATTACACTTTTATCTGACACTGAAGATGAATTTCTTAAGATCTAAAACAATTGTCTTCATTTTAACGTTTGTGGTCACATTGGTATTTCTTTTCATCTTAAAATTGGATTTCCTACAAATTGTCCTATCTTACATATTAAGCCATTATATGCTAGTCTACAGTCAATAACCCTGCATGCTGGTTTCATTAGTTCTGCAATCATTTACCTTGCATTCTGATTTAACCTAGTGGTCATTGAGTCTGCAATCAGTAACCCTTTATTCTGATTTCATTAAATGGTCATTGGGACTCAGACTTAGAACCTATAGATTTCACATCATTTTTGTTATTTTTTTCACGGATTTTGAATAGGTCATTTAGCTGCAGAACAAAATATAGCCAGGTACAATGAATCCTAAAAACCTGTTAGGTAATACAATTTGTAGAAGCATCGCTGTTACAATTGTTGGGAGATTTAGAATTCCATGCTCATTTGTGTATTTATTATTTTATAACATTGATAGTGTTTTATTTTACATTTCGGAATCTAGGTTTAATAAAATAGAGTGAATAATCTTTTACCTGGCTTAGGGATTTAAGAATTGCTGCATAATAATTTGATGATGTTTAACTTGAGGCTAAGTCTTACTGAAACAAAGATTACCTACCAATCTTAATTGAAGGAGATGGATGCTGTGCAGTTGCTAACAGTGTCTGTGCATGGCTGGTTCATTTTGTTTACCGTACAGCCACACTCTTCATTCCAGGCAAATGAGAAACACTTCACCCTAGGGATACTCCTCAATTGTCATTCATGATTTTAGTAAGACCTCTCAAAACATGCAAAATACATACTAATCTTTAACCCAAAAACTCAAACAATAAGAAAGAGTACTGTGCTCTTTCTTCAAAAGCAATTTTAAGGCTTTGAAAAAACCCAATTATAAAAGATTTATGTGCTTCGCGAACTAATTTAAAATTAGTGAAACTTCAAATATACTGTGCAAAAAAATATTTTTAAATCTGAATGTTTGCTTACAAATATTTTGTTTGAAAAATCCAATACATGGTATGCATATTAGTTGTTAAAACCATAAAATATAAGTTTTTATGTTCTATTATAACCAATTGTGAGAGAATTTTCTCAAATTTAAATTGTAGATATTATTCTATAATTGAAGTATTTATATTATTACTCGTGTAAATCATATTTTTATTAACAAGAGAATCAAAATTTTACAGAGTTTAGCATCTTCACTGCTGTTCCTATATTTTATGGTAATGGTTTTTGTAGAATTATATGTTTTTAGGCAATTCACAGTGTCAGGTTTTTGTGGCTTCAAATGCATTTTATTTCTATAAATATCAAGTCTAAGCTTGGTATCAAGTTGATGTCTTTGGACCATGCTAAAGGTGTTTTCTAATCTGCAGATTCCTGTGAGATACAAAAGCCTAATTTCATAGTAACTTCTGCCATGAGTAAGACAGGCAAGAGCAAAGATTCTAGTGAAATTGAGGAGATAGATATCCGAGGCACAGCTCAGGACGTGATGTCTCGCTTCCAGAAAGCCTGTAAGGATGTTGCTAAGGAGCCTGTAGCCAAGCAAGCTCTTATTGGTGGAGCATCAGGCTGGTGAGTTATTCTTGTTCTTCAAAGCTTTGCCTGTACATGTCCCCAAATTGTTTTTGTTAAATATTGTCATAATAGATATGTTTTTGCAATATTTTAATGTACATTAAAATTTATTATCAGGTATGGAGTAAAAAATACTTATTTTACCAGTAAATCTTCCTGAAAGTGTACTAAGCTATTACCTAGCAATGCCCCATTTTTACTGTGCTTACATACTTGTTGATGACACATATTTCCTTGTAGAATAAGTATTCTAAAATATTTTCAAAATGGATAGGATATCTATGTAGAGAAAGAGGGAACTTTTGTGATTTTATTCTACTAAATGTCAAAATCAAAGTTGTAGTTAAGTTGGGATCTACTCTTATAAGTGCAGATCTGAACATTTTGTGGCTATCAGTAGCTGATGTGATTAGATCTGCAATAGAAATGATGAATTCTATTTTCAAGCTAAGAATCAGGTTTACACATTGAATATAGTAAGTTTTTAGAAATTACCATTGTTTTTCAGCATGCACCTTAAGCTTACAGTTTGAAATATATGATATTCTATAATGCATTTACAAGGGGTTTCAAAAACATAGTGGGAAAATGATAGTATGAAAAAAAAATTCAGTTATGATCTTTATTTTTCAACATATTTTCCATCAAGGTCAATACTCTTCTTTAAATTAATGGCAGTCTTGAAGTCCATTTGTGTAGAACTGAGGGTGTTCCGTTATGTGAACCTTTTCATAGCAGCTTCATAGGCTTTCTGAACTTTTTATCTTTTATGCCCACTTTCCATTTTCATGCCTTCTTTGTTGATGAGTATTTATCTTTTCTTCCCCTCCTTTCCTAACTTGCTTTTTCTAACTGTGGGGGATCTTGCATGGGAACACACCTTGTGCATAGATTCCCTGTTCTTCAAAGGCCTCACTAAATGGTCTTTTCTCTTTTGGTGCAAGATAGTTACATTTACTTAAGTGCTGTTATCCTTATTACTACTACTACTACATTACATAAATATTGTGTTTTTAGTTATTGATAAGTATGACGAAAAAAATGTGATATGTAATAACCTCTAGGACTGATGTTATTAATTTCCCTTGTTTGTGTTTTTGTTGTGTGATGATGGCTGAGTTTTTGGACCCTGGTTGCAGGGTGGTGGGCTACCTCTCCATGAAGGTAGGCAAGGCTGCAGCTACTGTTGTTGGAGGTGGGCTCATTCTTATGCAGCTGGCAGCTCACAAGGGATACATCAAAGTGAGACTTATTAGAGCTCTTTTGTCAGTTTTTGCTGATGTTTGGTCTCCTACTCTTCTTTTTTTTTTATCTACCTATTTGGAGTCTGTGTACTTCTGTTTGTTTATGAGGTTTTTATATATTGGCTGGTTTTCTTGATGTATTTGTATCACTTATTTCTACACCTAGTTTTTGTAGAATTGTTTTACAGGAGTGTATTCATAGATGATAATCAGGACTATGGGAAGTATTTGGTATAGCTTTGTGTTTGAAAATAGCATTTCTGCCAAAATGCAGTTGTAGATCTTATCTAATAATTTTTTTTAGATGTTATTGAAAAACTATCATGGTAATTTTTTACTTTGGGAGTGCCAATTCAATATAAATCAATTTCATTTAAGTTGTCATAACTAATTCTGTATAAAATTGTCAACATGAAATACAGCTGACAAGAGGTGAGACTTAATGGGAACTCAGTTTTTTATTATTCACTTTTTACCTTCATAACTTCATAAATAGTAATTATTTTGTCCCCTTGTGGAATCATGCCCAGCTGTTTGTAAAAGATAAGAAATTTTGGTGAAAAGATAGTCAGTTCCAGTGTTGTTATGTTTGGTAATTTGTGTGAACTATACTTGTTAATGACACCAAGTGCCACTGTGAACTGAGCGGAAATGATTGTATATAGTAAGAGGTTTCAATTTTTGAACTTCAGATTGCCTGGTATTTCTTTACTCACTGTACATGACTGCTTTTGAGAATACATTGCTTTGGGGAGTTTTCACATATTTTTAATTGTGATTTGAGTCCCAAAATAAAATATGGATTTGATTGAAAAGTTTGTGCTATGCTGCTGGTATGTAGATATATATTTTTATCTTCTACTTTTTATTTTGCTGATCATGACTTACAACTATTTATGACCTTTTTCTCACAGGTAGACTGGCGCCGGGTCAATAATGACCTTGAGAAGAAAGCTAAAAGGCTTCAAAAGGAAGTGGAGATGCAAGTCAATGGAAATAAAGCACAGTCGGTATGTTGGCTGAATGAATTTTCTTTCATTTATTGAGAAATCTACACTTGGTGTAGCTGGTTGTGTGTCCATAATGATTGTTCTCAAAAGACTTGAATTGATCTACCTACAATTCAAAAAGTGTGGCAATGGACATATTGCGTTGGTTAGTTATGTTTCTATTACTGAAATACAATGTGGCAGCTGTATTAGGTTTTCTGATGGATGTCTAATAATCTGTAAATGAAACTATGAAATTGTTATATTTTAATCTATAAAAAGGTTAGAATACCCTGAACCTTATTTAGAAAACTGTAATTGTGTAGCTTTGGATTTTCACAACAGTATTTGTTTTTCATATGTAAACTGTATGTGACTTAAATTGGTGCATGCTGTTCATTTAATTCTTATGTATTTTCATGTTTCTGAGCAACATTTTGCATACAAATAGCATGTTCATGTTTCCTTATTGTCAAAGTCTTTGTGCTCATCATTAGATTGTGAGTGCTTCTTACATAGTTTTTCTGCATCTAATTTCTTTTTAATTTTTTTCTTCATTGTTTTGTTCCTTTTACATCATGTAAATGAGCTTATTTAGTTTTTCTACATAGAACATTACTGTTCCCTCACTTGGCCTCAGTGAGACTGGGTTGCGCTCTCCTTCATTATTATTGAGTTGGTTGATTCTTTCTTCAGTGTATTGATCAAGAATTTAGGTTTATGAGTGTAATTAACATAGCTCATTCAAGTTGTTGCGTTAGTTTGAAATGCAATACTGGGCTTATATTTCATTTCTTGGAAGCTAAGGCAGTTTGAAAAGCCATGTTTATTCTAGAGACTTGAAAAATGTTCACTACTATTTTATTTTCTAAACATAATGTGTGATAACTTGCTGCAAAAAGTTGGGCAGCCATCTTGTAGAGAATAATGAGGGAATAAATTCAGTCTTATTTCTCAAAGATTGTTTCATTACCTGAGAGCTACCAAGCTCACACTTCCCACAAAAATTCTATGATTCAGCCACGGTGGTCGTGTTGCAGGTGATGCAGTTTGCACGTGATAATGCCGTGCTGGCATCGTGCTTTGTCGGCGGGGTGTTGCTTGGGGCTGCCTCTTCCTAGGCACCTCTGCCTGTGTTGATCTTGGCTGGTGAGTTCTGTCCAGCACATGTTAGGATCCCACACTGACGAGCAGAGTGTGGTAGATATTTAAGTGCAGTTGTGGCTCTTGTTCAGCTGGTGAGTGTACAGTGTTGAGGTCATGTGACCTACAACAGGTGTGGTAGGAGTGTGTGGCCTTATGGTTACCATCATTTGATGAGAGAAGAAGCTGAAGAGGTCTTGGGGGCTGAAAGTTGTGTTGGCCCCTTATAAGTTCATCAAACAAAACAATTAGTTCGCTCGATACACTCAGTAGTAATGAATGAAGCAATACCAAAGCATTTTGAGTAAAGGAAGTGAACTCTTCTAGCTGCAAACAGTTTTGAGTGATTCAATAATGGTTAATATTTGAATAAATGGGCAAATATTTCATAGATATTTTTATGTAAATGCTAACTCATTGGCCTTTGAAAATATTGATTTTACTTTCTTAAATATTAATTTCTAAAGCTTCTTAATATGAATAACTTAATGACTCTAATTGGCTTCATGCTTTGTGTTCAGGGAGGTCGCATATGTGGCCTGAAAAGTTTAATATTTCAGCACTGACAACAATTGCGCCTCATTAACAGTTTCACTTTTTTAATAATTCTCAATATTTCTGAAAATTTTTCATGCATGGCTACTTTTATTTCTTTCTGAGCTTCATTGTTAGAGTTTTCCCAGTATCTGACATCCTTTTATTATCTTGTACCCATTTAACTTGCGATAATTTCTACCCTATTTTTCAGCGCCCTCTATTTTGTTCATCAATTTTACCTTCATTGCTCCCTCTGCTGATGAGACTTAGAAGGTACACTCATTTTCATTGCGCTTTTGTCTGTTAATTCCTCCATTTTGCAAATAGTCTTCGTTTCTCTTTTGTTGATCGTTAATTTTAGTGTGTGGTTCTAACTGCAAAACTATCGACTGAGTGTGTATTAAATTTATTGTGTTCTTTATTTTTGAGTGTATCCAAAGAATATAAAATATGTTGATTTAATTTTGGTATAGGAAAGGTATTTAAATTAAGATGATGCGAGTCATTCTCATGTTCATGTTTTATTATTTCGTTCAAAGTAAGGTTTTGATCTCAGTAAAAGGTAGTCTGCTCCTGCTGCCACTACGTCCAGGAGAATGCATTGCTATTAGGAGAGAATTTTTGAGATAAATTTGGAGACTGAAGTTGTAATTATTTTTCCTTATGTTACAAACAATAGTGCGTGGAAAAACCAGTAGAGAATAACAATCAGGGGTCTATAAAGTTGTGTATTGCACCAACATCCTAGCATTGCTACGTGTAGGTGTGTGTGCATGTGCGTGGTTTGTGTGAGATACGAGTGCAAGTGTAGTGTGAAAAAAGAGAGGCATGGGTTAGGTTTTAAACTTTTAGGCTTTAGAAACAAGATTGTGTTTTTTCATTTCGGTTATTCTAGATTATATATATTTAATTATATCCAGCTTATAGTTTTAATTTTATTTAAATTAATTTAAATTTTATTTTATGGATTGCACACGCCCGTTCCTGCAACCCTAATTTGACTGGATTGCCATGTAACAGGTTTCTTTTAACGTGACCCATCAGTAAGTCATTTTACTTCTAGCCAAATAGCATAGTTGCAAGAACATGTTGAAATTATTATGATCATTGAGAACCATTTCTGGTAAGTATTCAGGTGAGTAAAGCAGCAGTTTTCCTAGCTCCACTTAAGGCTAACGCAATCCGTGTTGCAGAAAGCGTCCAGCAAGGCAGAGCGCGCCATTAGCCGCACCGTCAAGAAGATCGAGAAGAAATTGGCAGTGGGGTCGGACAGCCTGCTCAGCTCTGGGGAAGACTGGCTGCGGAGGCAGTGTCGCAAGTACTGCCTCTCAGAGGACGAGCGCACCATCGATATGCTCTACAATATCAACGTCTACCTTCTAGCTTTCTGGGCGGGGTCTGTCGTGGGCATCGCCACGGGCAGGAGGTTTTAAGCCTTTTTTATTGCAGATGAGCTCTTCCGTCTCAGTTTGTTCTCTCGGTGTTTTTTTGCTTATTTTTGGTTCATAAAGTGTCAGTTGATCGTTTCTAATTTGTATGAGGAATTTCTATCTAATTCAGCTTTTGTCGCCGTTGTTGGAGTTAGTTTATGTGTATTAGGTGATGTCGGTGTAAATTTCCTCACAAGAGTCGATGCTCCGAATGTGTTCTTTGTTCATCTTGCAGTCACTTATTCTTGTAAGAACTTGATTAATTTTTGTGTCGCTTCCGTGCGTTATGATAACCAATTGGTTGTGCTAGGGTGATGTGGTGGAAAACTATCCACTGTGCCAGTAGGCAATGCATTGTGGAAATAAATCATGGTGTATTCGTAAAGGTCTCGATCTGTAAAATGCCTGCGGTGCTGTCCAGTTGTCGGATTTGTCTATAGCTGTCCGTCTGGAATAGATGTTGCTATGCAGCAGTTACTTCCAATGAAGCTTGTTTCCTTCATGGACCATTGAAGTGCAGTCTTTCGTTCTGGGCTCTTGTATTGTTACGGACAGGCGACTCCAGCTCGCCCAGGCACAGTCGGGCTCAACACAACACTACAGTGAGCTCTTTTGTCTGGCTTTGCAAGTGGGGACTCGCATCTAATTTTGTCAATCGTTTAGGCTTGCGCCCTGAAATTTTTATTAATTTCACTGCGAAGTTTAGGCGAATTGGGCGGTCGTAATGTTGTTCTTCATTTTATTGAATGAAATTTCCAATTATCTTCTCAGGCGGGCATTGGAAACGAATTTATGCTAGAGCTGTTTGTATTAGTTAGGTGCAGATTGTAGGGACTTACTCTTCATCACTATTATGATAATTCATGCTTTTCTTGTGAGTATGATGTTTTGGGGTTGTAATTACATTTGTAAGTCGCTGAACTCATGTTCCCACACGTGTTCAACGTGGAACCAAAGAATGTAGAAAGTCTGAGTAGGAGCTTGCGTTTAAGGATTGCAAGAATTATCACTTTGATTAACCTCAGTCTCTAATATTATCACAATGCGTTTTTTCATTTTAAGTAAGAAATTGCTTATATTATGCACTGCATTATCAAAAGCGTGGAATTATACTTTGCGGCTTGTGTCGTTGTCACGCCACATGGCTGCTCGCCGTGGGCACCAGACGCGGTCAGCTGGGATGGTCCCTTCATGACGTCACCACCACCGTCTGCTGTGGGGATGCCAACTAACGCGTCGCACCTGCGCTGTGTTCACGTCCTGACTGAGCTGGGCAACGTGGCCTTCAGTTGAAAGTATAAAATATAAAGTTGACAGTAACTAGAAAGTATAAACCTTAAAAATGAGCGTTTTTACTGAACTCGAATGGTCTTAACTATTTCTGTATTAAGGCAAAAGTATTGAAGACATGATCTAAAGTACTGTTACAGATAACTCCGTAACTTCATTTGCCAGAGTGATATAAGCAGTCATGATCGCTACTCTCTCGCCTTGCTAGGGAGGGAGAAGGGCTGTGTGCAATCGAGTCGTCGTCCACTCCGAGTTACTATGTAGTAACGGTCGTGAACATTTCGGTGCTAGTGAGTTAGGCTCCACCTGTTACCCCACCGTCGAGTCCTGGGGCTGTTGGTTATACATGCAGCGATACGGTGGTGGTTCTTCTCTTCCCCACCCGCACTCAGGGACATGCCGAGGTGGAGCGTGGTCTACAACGCTGCTGCGTCAGACTTGCTATCCTAAAAATAATCGCCATTTACTTAAGTCTTACCCATTCTTGCTGGAAGTAGGAATGTGTTTCTTTAGGCCTGCTCTCGTTTTATTTCATTTATTTAATTGTCAGTCTTCCATGCATATTTAGTTCCCCATTTTCAAATTGCGTCAATTTTTCAAGATGCCGCTGTTCATTCATAATTTCCTTGCATTATCACGACGTCTATCCTCTGCCTTCATGTTGGTGGGCAGCTGTGCTCCCTCTCCTGCGTGCCTTCTCGTCTCCTGAATTGCTCCGTTTCACCAATATTGACTATTTCTGTAACATCTCGCCCGTCACCTTCATAGTTTTGTCTTGGGATGTACCTAGCGTAAAATGATTAATGTACCAAAGGTTTTTATCTATTATGGACTAGTGAAACTCGGGAGCGTCAAATTCTTTTATGTTGATGGATTTTATTTTTGTGATATTTTTCAGGTTTATTTACATTTTCCAAATTAGTTATCTGCATTCTGATGACAATGTTTTAACAGATATCAGTTCATTTCTCAGTTTCCGCTTTGTTTGCGATATTTAGTTCATAGTGCAGTGGAACTTTTCATTTCGTCTCATTTTAATTAAGGAACAGAAGGCTGTGTTACTTGTCTAGAAGAGCCCTGGCTGCTCTGTGCCGGCCGTTCACTGGTCTAAGGATGATGGTTCTGCGATTTCTTCTCGTGTGCATGCACATGTACATATGTTCTCTTGATGCACAACAGTACCGTGTATTTAATTATACTTTACCCTGAAAAGTGTTTATTCTTCCATTCATCTATCATGAGAACTATTGTAATCTCGTCAGTGGCGGATCCTGGAGGGGGGGTGGGAGTTTTTTTTTCCAGGACCATTTTAATACATTATCACCGTCATACACATTTTTTGGGTTACGGTGACTTTAATCCGTGGATTGTGATGCTATAATTTTCTTAGCCTGCATGTTTTTCAATGTTTTCTTCGTTCGATATCTACCTTTCACTTACCCCATTGTCCCACCATACTTGTAACAACGGGTCTCCCTCACCCCCTTTCCAAAGCCGCCGGCTGGATCCGCCCTTGAATTTGGTATGAATGTGTGGAACGTAGATAACATCAGTCAAGTGGCCGCTCTAGGTCATGGAACTCCAAGCAATATGTGCCACTGAGCTTACCTGTGACTGGAAAAACTGGCGTGTCTTTTCATTGGACCATTCATCGATTTTTAATTAATATTTGGATGATTTTCATTGAAATTTTTTTTACAAAGCAATATTATACATTCGTGGTGAAATGGTTATAAAGTAGTGTGCTGGTGCTCATTAGTCCACCTTCGGTACGTCACTCAGCCCGCGTGCCACCGTTGGAGTTTAGGTGAGAGCGTGACTTTAATCACGTGTGGGGGTCCTGGTGTGAGGCACAGCTTAGAGTTCTGCGGCAGCTCGACACTTTATTGCCGTCCGATTGATTCTCTGATGAAGGACTTGAGGATTCCCTACTGTCACAATTGAGCTTATCGAAAGTAGGCCTCACATTGCACGCTTGCGATGGAATTGAAAGCCCATTGCCTCCTATAAATTGAGTTTTATGGTAGTTTGGCGCTGCTTCTGGAGTTAATCAGGAAAGCTGAAACAAAACCCTAGAGGAATAGGAGGATGCTGTTCAGTTAGCTCAGGTCAGCCTTCGGGACTCCCATCGTTCGTGCCTACTTTGCTTCTATTTTCTTGCCGTCTTCTCTGATTTCTCTTCATTTTTTCTTCCTCTTCTCTCTTAACTTGCTGTTTCTATACGCAGGGAATCCTGTGTGGGGACTCACCTGCGCTTAGATTCCATGTTTTCCAAAGTCCATAATGAATGGTTCATTGGTTCCTTTTTTTCGCTCTCTTGGGGTTACATGCCATGTGGGTAGGGAGCTTCAAACTAACTAATAATATAGTCTAATCTGAGATGAGACCAAGATATTTTAAAGACAAAAGCTTTGCTCTTGAGGATTCTGATAAGCGAAGAGCCGGAGCAACAAGCTGCGTCCGTCGTCTGAGCTTAAAGAATAATTATTTTCTTTATTTTTTGTGATGAAGTTATAAAGAAGTTTCATATTATATGTTGATCACGGAGCATTGTTTTAGAAACACTACACATTATTGACAACCCGAGATTTATCTTCTGTCCCATGGAAGACATGGCGCACAGAGGAAGAGGTCCCGGAGGCCTTCGCTTCAGGCCTCCCAGCTGCCTCCTGCATCTCATCCCCCTCCCCCTTACAACGCCTCCCTCCCTCTCCCCTGCATAACAAGGCCTTTTAAGCTCGCGTTTTCTCCTCACTGCAGCAGGGTACATGAGGGAGGGTGAACAGAGGGGGTGTAGCGAAAATTATTCAGCCAAAGGAAGTATTAAGTACAATGATGTTGTTAGTGATCTGCCTTTTTCTTTCCAATAAAGGAAAATGTATGTGCTTTAACCTAAAACTCGAAAGTGTAATATGGGAAACAAATTCACTGTGGAAGACCACGTGAACGGCGAAGAAACAAATATGAGCTTCAGGTAGCTATAAAAAAAGTAAAACACGCTCGCAGAATTCAGAGCCGATTTTAAGTAGACCTAAATGGTCGTTTTAACATAAACAATAAGTCGACGACTCGGTGATTTGCAACCTGCAACGCTTTGATGCTTTTCGAGACATTTTATATTCAGGACAGCAAACGCTCTATGGTGCACCGGTGGGAAGTTAGGGTTCGATTCCCGGATTTCCACAAAACCACGTAGTGCTTCCTTCGAAAAAAGAAGCTCGAACCTCGTATCTCTCAAATTTCAATAGTTATTAGTTATCGAAAATCCAATGATGCACCGTATGTCAACTGTGATGGAAATAATAATAAATTTGATTTCCTTATATTGATGCCGTCTGTCGTCGTCACCCTTTGATTCATGCGGAGCTTTTCAAGTTCACGTGGTTGAGACCTCAGTGTATCGTGGAAGCATCGGGTAACGGTTAGTTTGGAAGGTCAGAACGACGCTTCCACCTTTTTATATGGCATTAATTTATCCCTTCATCCAAGTAATCAACTATTTTTCTTCGCGTCTTCCTCGTGACAGAAAAGATAGTTAAATTTTAACTCGCTCATTTAAATAGTCAAGCTGAACTTCAATAAATGATTTTTAGAGTTCTTACACAAAGTTTTTGAACTAAATGTGACACTTCATATGATGTTATGCTTCCATCTTAGGCTCTAACATATTCCTCATTTTCGCTAACAGTAGAGAGGGGGATACCCGTAACGTGCGTGCGTAGAGTGCATTGCTCCACGTGTCCTTTTACATCCTCGCATCTGACCGCGTAATGGAGGACACTCTGATAGTCACTTCAAATTTGACTACGACCAGGTACGAGTTTCCTCACTGGAAGCGTCTTCACGAAACTCGTTTTTTTCCTCGACGCACATGCAGTGCGAGCACGTCGTGCCCTGCTGAATATTTCAGACAAAGTCTCGTCATGACGCTCTCAAAGAGCATTCCTGAGGCTCCTACTTTAAAGGAGAATCAAAGGAGTCACTTTCACCCCTCAGCGCTCGGCGGATGGTTATTGCCCTCAATATGAAGTTCAGGCAACTTCTTTCTGGCCCATATTTTTGGAGACGCTTTCTAGTAGGCACGATAGATCTTGATGGCATCGCAGAGGCCCCCTCAGTGACGACACTTATTGATCATGGGAGCCTGAGCTATACTGCGTTGACAAACGCCGACGTGAAAAATGAAATGCTCATATATGATCCAGGGTACGTATCGGTTTGTTTTGGCATCTTTGGTTCTTAAAGGCGTTACGATGTGAGAGGAAAGGTAAATTAAGCTTGTGTTCTGAAAACAAGAATTAATTAGATACGTGTTTTTGAGATCGGATTAGTATATTTTCTTTCTATGGAAATATTAATATACTGCATCATTTTTAGAGATAGGCAAAAGAGTAAACTCTTTTCGGGAAACTTATTTTTATGAAGGATTTGCTCGTATATTTTAGTGCTGACATTAGCATGGCAAATGCAGTCGTACAACTCGTTCTGAAATATTTTGGTTTTATGGCTGATACATCTACAGATACCGCTACAGCTGGGAAGGCGAGAACGTACCTCAGATATAGCTCGTTATGAGCTGAGAAAGACAAGCATCTCGAATTTTATGAGCAAGAATTTATTATTTTACCTTGTAATGCAAATCTCCTATTACAGTTGTGTCTCAAAGTCGGGGCTTTTAAATGAAAAAATTGCTGCTGCCAAAATTGTGTATTTTTCATTCACATGGTGTACTCTCGAGAAAGAACTTGAAATAGCCGCTTGATCTCTCAATTATTAATAGATTTAATAATTGGAAATTCTTCGCTTGCCATAAACAATGTTTTTACGCGAGTTGTCAACTTCAACCGCTAACGTGTAGTCGTTGAAGATTAGGGAGGTAGAAATGGAGAGGATTACCTGTACAAAATAGGATCGTTGTCGTGAGGTGTTAACTAGGCTCACATCCAGAGTTAAGCGACGATCGTGTGAGAAGTTAGAAGGGTTCTTGTGTCGATGTTGAACAGGCTTACGAGCGCGGTTAACATACACCCATGTAGATGGTTGAAAAGGATTTACGTGTAGTGTTGAAAAGTGATTAAGTCCGGAGTTGAAGATTTATTTTTTTTTGGGTGTAGAAGATTGCAGGTTCAGTATTACAAAGGGCATAGTATTAATCTAAAATTTTGTTCACGTTGCTGCCCTGATCATACAAATATCAACAATGGAGGTGAGAAATAACGCCTTTGGTTGATTATAACTGAAATTTTAAGCCCGCGGTAATATCAAATAGGACTTGATGCAAAAAGTCAGTATCAATTGGGACTTGATATAAGTGGTTTGGATCAACAGAGACCTGTGCCTCTGGAGTCTGTTGTTGGGACTCGTCGTGGAGGGTCCGAGGTGTGCCGAGGACAGACAGTTGTGGCGGCCGGCTGCTGCCCTGATCCCCAGAGAGGGGCCCTGCAAGCTCCCTCGGCCGGATCAAATGACGCTGTAAGTGCCAGCCTCGCCGGATCTTTTGAAAAGCTTTAGCCAACTTGGCCATAAGCAATACGAGCGGTGCTAGCCCTCCATTCGGCATTAAATCTTCCCTAAACGACCAAACGATCCTTCCATTTTGCAAAGCCATTCCGGACAGCTTTGGGCACCGCAAGTCAAAGTCAAGAGCGGACTGAACTTTGCCACGGCAGACATGCGCCGCAAACTTTGGAGCACTTCCATTAGCGCCATATTGGCCACGGGAGCCATCTGTGCCACTAGACTTTGTTCTTGCTTTCTGCGGCCTCGCGCGCATCCTATTATCCATGAACAAAGTATCGTAAGTTCAGCTCAAAAAGTCCTTCTTGATACGAATGCAGCGATACTCGCTTCAAGGAGCTGACAAAAAATCTTTCGATTCGTTTGTGGAGCTTAGCTTATGTAGTTTCGATTCGTTTGTGGAGCTTGGCTTATGTTGTTTCGACTCGTTTGAGTTCTTAAGTAAAGCTATAAAATGGGACTTGAAATGTATGTTTTAAGTAAACCCATGATATGGGGTTTGAATTATAGAGTGACTCTTCGTATCACTGTAAAATGTTCTTTTTTCTGATGCTAATCAAAAATGTAAAGGGAAGTTATTTCTTGCACATCATACGCCGAGGTTCTATTAAATTGAACTAAATCCACAACTATGTGAGCTTTTCATGTATTTGCTACACTTCCTCCATTGGTACGCCAACTCATTACTTCTCCATTGGTACGGAACAGCCGTCTACTCAATTTTCTGAATAATTTCAACGTAATCGAAAAATTTATGTCACATTGGTATACATGAAAAAATAAATAGGTTTCATTCTTTAATGCGTGATTCTATAACTGATGACGTATTTTAGCGGTAGACTATGAGAGTAGATTCTTCTGTATAATTCTGAAAAACGGATTAAGTAAATATATGCCAACTTCTTTCTGTCTTCCTGTGCAAGAAGCCTGTCTGTGTGAAGGTCTGAAGCCCAAGTGCTGTTAGGAAATCAAAAATCAACACAACTCGAAGCATTTTGTTGTCGCACACAGCGCAGTGGCGCGTTAGTGCTGACATATCGCTACGAGGGCGGACGTGGCTGTACAATTGCTGGGTCCTGCGGGGCAGCGGTGCTCCCGAGCTGTCCCATGGCCCTGCTAAATGAATTACTCCGCCAGGAAACAAATTTGCATTTTTCATTAACTGAATTTGATCGCATATTATTTTTTACTAGCTTTAATTTTATCTTCTCATTGCTTAGTACCAGGTTTTTCATTTCAGTTTAGATCTTTGTTTGAAAAGTGTTTTCCATTGAACAAAATAATTCATCGTATATTTAGGAAAATAAGCGATGCAATAAAATTTAATACATTGAGGTTAACCAATGCATTTTATTTTAGCATTATTTTTGTTACTAATTTCTGTTAGCGCATCGGTCGTAATAGTGTCATGGTTTTGATTTGTTGAAGCAAAGCTCTAGAGGTACTTCCTACGAGTGTGAAGCAACGTCGTGCCGCTCAATCTGAGTGAAACATTTACTATCAAACAAGATCGCAGTGGTCTGCAAAAAACCGTTCATTCCATTTGTCGCGTTTTCTTTCAGCACTGCACCGTTTTCTGACTTTTGCGCGCGTGGCCGCTCATCCCCTCCAGGCTGTTGACTTTCCTTCTGAAAAAATACTAGCGAGTCGAAATGATATTTCCAGATTTTTGAGCCTCGCTCCTGACTGTTGACAGAACACTCCTGGCGGGAGCACGTGGCTTCACGTTTCATCTTCTGCTGGCAACATTTCACATAGCTTCCAGTTGCATGTTGCGCCACATAATATTTCGTGACATGTATTGCTGACGCTACATTATGTTTTGTTACATGTGCTGCTGACGCCCCGTTATATCTTGTTACATGTGCTGCTGATGCCCCGTTATATTTTGTTACATGTGTTGCTGACGCCGCATTATGTCTTCTTATATGTGTTGCTGACGCCATATTTTATTTTCTAACTTGTGTTACTGACGTCACGTCATGCTTAGTCGTGTGTTATTTACACCACGTTATGTTTTCATGCACGTGTTACTGACTCTATATTATGTTTGGCCGCGTGTTGCTGACATGCAAGTGCTTCAACATACACTTATCTCGAAAGATATGCAAGTGCTGCTGTAGACATACACTTATCTCGAAAGACATGCAAATGCTGCTGTAGACATACACTTATCTCGAAAGATATGCAAGTGCTGTTGTAGACATACACTTATCTCGGAAGCTATGCAAGTGCTGCTGTAGACTTACACTTACTTCAACAAATATACAGGTGCTGGTACAGATATGCACTTGCTTCTATAAATATGCAAGGGCTGCCATAAACATGTACTTGCTTCAATAAATATGCAAGGGCTGCCATAAACATGCACTTGCTTCAATAAATATGCAAGGGCTGCCATAAACATGCACTTGCTTCAATAGATATGCAAGGGGTGCCATAAATATGCACTTGCTTCAGTAAATATGCAAGGGCTGACATAAACATGCACTTACTTCAATAAATATGCAAAGGCTCCCATAAACATGCACTTGCTTCAATAAATATTGAAGGGCTGCCATAAACATGCACTTACTTCAATAGATATGCAAGGGCACCCATAAACATGCACTTACTTCAATAAATATGCAAGGGCTGCTATAAACATGCACTTGTTTCAGTAAATATGCAAGGGCTGCAATAAACATGCACTTGCTCCAATAGATATACTCGTATAATCAAACGCCACATACTGTAGATTACATTCCTACGTGTACACAAGAAGACGCCATCAGTTCTGCACTAATCTTCTGACGACAAAAGATCGAACCCGTATTGTTAAAATCGCAGTTTTTATTTGATAAGTAGCCTTCAAATTTTTCCTCCTATTTGTGTTGATTACTTTCCTTAGCCGTTCAATATCCCATGACTATTAAACGCATTGAATTTATTTACATTCAATATGATTACTTTTGCATATTCTGTGCGTTAACTTGAACAAAAGTGCAGCCTAGGAACAGCGAACATAGCCCTGCTGGTTTTGTTTATTTCATCAGCAGTGTAACAGTATTCTGCCTTCAAGAGAAAATGCGTAAAATATGAAGAAATGGGAGTCAAGGAGAAATAAATTTGGACAATAAAGGGTTATTACATACCGGGGCCTAAAATGCATGCGTTTTCCGTCGGGCATCTTTTTGCTGTACACATCCCTTTGTGTTATTCAAGTATCGCAAAAAAACAACCTAAAAAATATCATTCTCGTCAATTTGCAGAATGTATCTTAACCATAATTTTTCCTAGGTAAGTTTTATGTTAACGTAACGTCAAATTCCTTCATGACTGCGATTTTTCCCCACGGAGAAAAATATTGAGTGCATCGGAGCTGAATTTCTACGTCGTGATCAAGCATGAGCTTGTATACCCCACCACTGCGGGGGTGCAGTGGGGTGCGTGTCAGCAGCCGTGGCGGCCCTGTCGACATCGCGTGCGCTGTGTCGGCCTTGGTCCGGTATCGGTGCCGTGCGGTTTTTAGGATATCAGTATCTTGATGTTTTAATAGTCAATTTTTAGACAGTCACTGAAGATCCTGCGGAGGTTAGGGTATAAAATACAAATATCTTAAAGGAGAGTAACAGAGTATATCCATTTCTATTCGCCCAGCTCGCCTCTCACGACGCTTGCGTGTTTTTTATAAACAGCAAAAAACCATGAGAGTCGAAGCGAGAATTCTTCGATCTGGACCCGTCACTTGCGTATTCCTCTGGCGTCGCCGCTGCCGGCACCGACAACTGTCAAAGGGTCTGATTCCTTGACGTGAGTTGGGGCGTAAGAAAATCGACAGACGCTGCAACAAATCCTAGAAATCTGTATTTTCTGAGCACCGAAAAGTGCTTTGCAAAAAAGATTGGTTTCTAGGATATGAGAATGAATGTAGGTTAAACTTTGAAAATGCATTTCGAAGAAAATGTGCCACATATGTATGAAATAATTTGGGATATATGTATGTGAAGTTATTGACCACTGAAATAGATAGATTAATCTGATCAACATAAAAGAAGAGACTGATATGTTTAAAAATTTTATTTCAAATGCACTGAATACTCAAAACGACAGAATTCCCGATTAAATGAGGGCTCAGAGCAGCTTGCTTACATTTTCTGCAGCCTAAATGGACGAGTTCGATGTTAGTTACCGAGTGGCACCCCAACTACCATTAATTAACTTGGTCAATATTTCCTCAAATCGATTATTGTCAGTTATTTTGGCGCGGGCTCATTTGAAGCTTTGGTGATGGGTAGCATGCTGCCAATCACCAAGGCTATAATAACCGAAAATAATTGATTTGAGGAAATATTTATTAAGTTATCTGATGACAGTTGCGGACGATAGGATTACAGATGGCATAAAAGTTTCTCATTGTTAATTGGTACAGCTTTAAATGTTCTGTTGGATTATGAAAATTACGAGAGTATATCATTTCTCAATTAAAAAGAATCTAGTCCAGTTCTTACTGAGTGAACTGTCGAGCATTTGCGCGGAAACAATAACGAAAACGTTTGGTTATTTTCTCTATCTTATCTGATAAAAAATGACTTTATCTTTCAAAACTGTTTGAGATGTGCACGGCACTGTCAAAAAATAACTCAAAGCTACTTCTGCATTTCGTTGAAACAATTTTTTGTTTTCGTTGAAATTCCCACTGCACCAGCACGGTACGTACATGACCTCACTTTCATGCTTTATGTTCATTATTAAATGTAACAGATTTTGCTAATCTGAAAGTGGAGAACGTATTTCCGAAGTTTTGCCGGTCGAATTTCATAATTTTTTTAAGCCTTCTCTACCTTTTTTAAAATTTTATCCAACAATCGATGTCAACTATATTCCCTTTATTCTGAGGTTTGCAAAGTTAACTCGCTAACTGCCAGTGCAGCTGGGAAGCAGAGCTTGGAATGGCCTCAAATTAAATGTCAGGTTTATGACGTAAGGTCAGCACGAGGAACATCGTCAGCCTGACAATCACAATCAAGGCTTATTTTTCCTGTTGGCCGACTTCAAAGAGCGGCAACTCACCATATAAATTCAGGCAAGCATGAAAGCAGTGCATCGTAACGCAAAGGTAAGCCACTAGCATCGCTATTGAGAGTTCCACGCATGATTATGCTAGAAGATTACGAAACATCTTGCTTCAATGCTTCAAATTTACTTGTCACTATCAGGGAAGCCCAGGGTCTATCCTGTAAAGTAAATTATAAACAAAAGCCATACAGTTTTGAAAACTAAAACTAGAGTTTTAACTTATAATTCATTTTAAATTTCATCCTACTCATAAGACAAGATTATGTTTAGTACTCCAACACGGTGCCAATCTGAAAGAGTAAATGAAATCTTCGGTTACTTCTCCGTAGACTTTACCACACGAAAATGAATGCAAGAAAACCTTCACAAAATGAGTACATTGACATTTGGTAATCAGCGCATGTACCAACAACTTTTCGAAATTTCAAATAATTTTCATATTGCCCGCGTATAGAATCGTATGAAAATTTGAAAGACTAAGCTTTGGAGCTTTGGGTAACTCTTTGAATTTGAGATAAATTCTTACCTAAATTAGCTTGGTTATCGGATTGGGGATCAGATTTGACAGAATCAAATTGCTGAGTGTTAATTGCTAACACGAACGATTGTGTGCTAGAATGAATGATTGTTAGAATGATTGTTAGCTGTTAACACGAATGATTGAGTGTTAGTTGCTAACACGAATGGCTGATTGTGAGTTGCTAACACGAATGGCTGATTGTGAGTTGCTAACACGATTGGCGGATTGTTAATTGCTTAAACGAATTAATAATAACTAGTTGCTAACACTAATGACTGATAATTAGTTGCTAACACGAAATACTCCAGTTGCTAACACGAAAGAGCGATTGCTAGTTGCTGACAAGAAAGACTGATTGCTAGTTTCTAACATGAATGACAGAAATTTTTCAACAAAAGTTTTTGTCAACAATACCTACTTTTCACAGCTGTTCTGTTGCTATTGCATTAGAATCAAGGCAGCTTGATATCCTCTTTCCTCCTACAAGTTTTTAAGCATGTTGCAGTTTTTCTTTCTCATTTATTAGAAAAGGACGTCCAGGATCCATATTGTAGGGTATTTTTTTAATTTCAGAAAATATTGGTCGAATATTCCTGTAGCCTATTTACACATACGCATGTCATATGTTCAATATTTTCGTTGTTTCATCCCTTGAAAACGCACACTGCTTAAGCCTGCGAAAGATTAGGAAATAAATATAAAAGCCCAGCGGACATTTCCAAATATATACTCTACAGTTTTTCGTTGTGGGCTCCATGGTGTAGTGGTTAGCGTGATGGCCTCACAGCCTAGAGGACCAGGGTTCGAGCTTCGGCTCAAGCGAGGCTTTTCACGTGACCAGGGAGTACTTTCCTTGGAAAAGAAAGCTTAAACCACACATTCCTCAAATCCCTCACCACACCAGTAGTTGTAGGGCATTGAAAACTCAACGGTAAAACGTGTTGGAATTAATAAAGGTTCACGACAATTTGTGTTCTGAATACTCAATTAGATGTCAAAATTCCCTTTGTTTCTAATTCATATATTTTATAGTCCACTTATTGGGAAACCAGAAACTTTCGCTTGCGTTGTTTTACCTGTAAAAATTGTTAATGTTTTTTTTCTAACTTTCATGCAGTACGAGACCGATATGCGACCATTTGTTCTCCTGAACTAGAATCAATGAATTTGATGCTGAAATTTCCAATTGGTGTTCGATTAAATAGGTTTTGCCAGTTTACTTTCGACTTTCAGCACGAGGTTTACTTCCGCACATAGATAATGATAAAAACAAGCAACATTACTCACTCAAAGCAATGAAGAACAAAGTCACAATTCAACATCAAAAGTAAATTGAGGCTCGATTCAGTTAAATCAAAGAACCGAGTTTTGTTCCCTAATTATTTTCTTCGCGTGGAAGGATTTTTAGGTGGCATTGTATAAGAGAATAAACTGCCCAGCGCAATTCATTTGCTTTAGAAATGTGTGATGGAGGAAATGCAATGCGAGCCATGGTCGCGGGTGGGCATTGTTCTCGTAATGGAGTCTCTTGCAGCCGACCGAGCGACCTGAGCCAGAACAAGCGTGAATAAGAAAACCTAAAAAATTGCGGAGAAAGTTGGACGGAAGCGTTTTCTTATTCAAGGTTTCACAGCAGGAGTCATAGAATTTCAAAGAACAATTCGATGCAGCTTCAATACAGTGCGGGTAGCTATGTACCAGAACGTAACGTGAAGGCAGCAGCCTGCCTCTCTGCCTCAGGTATACGCAGATTTTGCATAGAATATGGGCCTTCTCGAAAAATGAACGAAGGCATCTCTGAAGCCGATGCTGCCTGGTTCTTGTGTATTTGCAGTCATCCGGCAATGTCAGAAGGCTCTGCGCGTTTGCGAGGCTTTAGTACATATATGTTTATTATGGGAAAGTGTTGCGATGAAGTCGGTGGGGGCGTGATTGTGTTCGGGTGTTTAATTTAGCTCTTGGGATTTAATTGTGTTGAGCCTCAATAACTTTGTTGTTTTGGATCGAATGGTGTTGGAAGAAGTTTCATTGGATCTCACTCGTCTGTGTGGCTCCGTGGACTTGGTTTTTAAAGTCGTGAAATTTTACTAAGCTTGTATTTTTACTCCATATGCCAGTTATATGATGAGACGGATGCTTGCTCTAATGTATTCACAAAGTAATTGATTAACAGTGTAACTGATGTAGCACATTAAATCACGCAATACCTGCTTTAAATTTTAAGTTTTGTAACTGAAGTGAGCCGGAGAGCCAATGAAAATTGTCATTCGCTGGACGTTCCTCGGTTTCGCAGAGTGAAAGAAAAAATTCCGACTTCTCTCAATTTTTCAATCTTATTTTTGACACCGAGAGTTAGGTATCAATCACCGATGAGTTTCAGTTTATTTTCTATCTTTCAATACATGTTTCTTATATTTTTCTTTGATATTTAGCCTCCGTAGATTTACCATTCATCATTCCATACTTGTGTTCAGAAGCGTGATATGATTCCAAATTACTTCGCATACAAATTCAGTTAAAACTGTTTTGTTCGAATATGGCAGAAGTTTGGGATGTTCATCTTAAAACATAATTTTCGTCAACCCTGAGTTGTTACTAGTTTAGCTATGAAAAAATATTATCTAAATGTAAAACACTATACAGTAATTGTATGGTTTTTGAAGCATGGTTAGGGGATCGTAGTTCTTTAGAAATGAAGTATAACTCTATATGTACCTATGTTCCTAGGATTTATTTTTGTTTTGCTCTCATGCATGATCTCTAATTTTGCGTTCCTTTTCTTCCTAACATTGTTTGAACAAGTCTCACCCAGGTCTTGGTTCTCTTATCCCACTATATAATAATAGCCCAGTGTTGCTTGCTTGGTCCATCCATCCGTCCGTCTCTTTGTTACCCTCCTGAGGATTTAGATAGAAGAAAATTCCCGGGATCGTACTTCTAACTAATCAGTGAGACTGTCAGAGAAGGCAGTCCGTATAAGTGATACTGCAAATTAATATATTTCATGTCTGATTTACGGAGAATAAGAGGGCATCCTTAGAAATTAGCATCATTTGTCCCACTATTTTTTAGCAGGGCCCGTCTACCAGTGTTTTAATAACTACCAACCCCTTCTTACACGCTAAAACAGCCGTGTTAGAGAATAAACGCATAGAAGAGTGACCACGTCTGTGAGAGAATGTGTTATGATGAGATGAATGCGAACTTGGGGCCTCGTGCTTTTCTTGTAAATGTTCACTTCTTACAAAATGTTTGCTTCTCACGAAATGTTTACTTCTTCCAAAATGTTTGCTTCTTGCAAAATGTTCACTTCTTTCAAAATGCTTGCTTCTCGCAAAATGTTTACTTCTTTCAAAGCGTTCACTTCTTACAAAAAGTTTGCAGGCCATGCGGCGAGCCTGTGCCCGGCGAGGGTGAGTTAGCTGGTGGGATGGACAAGGCAGTAGTCGTCACCGTCAGCTCGGCAGTGGTGCCGCAGCGGCTGGTGGGGACGTCGGAGGGAGGGTGGAGACAACTCTTTTTTGTTGAAAATTCAGTTACGAGAGCTAGCAAAATTACCGTGTTTATTGCGAGCTTCAGAAAAGAGGAGAGGGTGAAGAGGAGCTGCACTTACAAACTTGAATAATGTAATTTTATTCGTATTTATTAAATAAAAATGCTCTACAAACTTTTACGAAATTGTATATTTCCCGTAAATGCATTCACCACCGTTTTTTGACTTTCGTTAGCGAGAAACAATCCCATTGACATCAATATAAATTTATGCCGAAGTTTTTTTTTTAAAGGAAAGTTAACAGGAATGTGGAACAAATTACAGTTTCAATTCGTTCAAGTTGGGGTCATGAATTGCCATGCTCGTCACCGCAAAACAGGGCTGCACTGAGCTGTGATGAAAATATTCATCTGGTATTGTGTGTTGTATCAAAGATATAAAAAGTGACTCACTAGTTCATGAACGAAAACTTTTTTATCAGATGCATATGACCCTTTATAGTTTAGCATAGTTTGTGGTTGACCCTTTATAGTTTAACATAGTTTGTGGTAGAGCAGCTCGCGAGAAAGTCAAATGATTGTTGAACAATTTTTTAAGTATTTAGAAAGAAACAAAGATGTTTATGAATTGTTGCCTCATAACATAAAGCTAAACTTTAACGATGATATATTTTACGTAAAAGCATCCCTTTGGCTGTCTTAAGCTGTTCATTTCCGCTTGTACTTAGCACAGGCATTGGAAGATTCATTTTGAAATTAGCAGCGCTGGCGGCGCTGAACACAGTATTAGAGTGCGTCGTGGCAGAGGACCGTGCGAGTGTCCTGGAAGTCGTGGCAGAAGACCGTGCGAGTGTCCTGGAAGTCGTGGCAGAGGACCGTGTGAGTGCCCTGGAAGTCGTGACAGAGGACCGTGCGAGTGTCCTGGAAGTCGTGGCAGAAGACCGTGCCAGTGTCCTGGAAGTCGTGGCAGAGGACTGTGTGAGTGTTCTGGAAGTCGTTGCAAGAAAGGAGATCTGCTGACCAAAGAATAGCAGATGCCTGCCCGGGATTTGAACAGGGAATAAGAGACTCCAGGAAGCAACTGAAAAGTGAGACAGAGGGCGGAAAGGAGGAGAAAAATAGTTAAGATTTTCAAGGCGTCGTGATGTCAGATGGTAGGGCTGGGGCTGTAAAAATACTGGCGTACTGAAATTAAAGAAAAGTCTTTAAACAAATATGATGATAGCGAAGCTATTGTAGTCGTGCAGGGATACTTAATGAAGGTATTAGGTTTGCACTGCTGGAGTTTTGTGTTAACTGTAACTGTAATATAGCATTCTTTAGAGCTGTAGTAATATAGCACTCTTTAGAGTTGTTGTAATATAGCACTCTTTAGTGCTATTGTAATATAGCACTCTTTAGAGCTGTAGTAATATAGCACTATTTAGAGCTGTTGTAGCTTGCTCTTATCCCATCCAGGAAGGTCCGAGGTCAATCCCTTGGAAGTGCATCCCTTAAAAAGGAAAATTAAACCTGACATTTCCTAAGGGTGGCATACATGTGTGCCCCGGACTTGGGTGCTGGAACTACTCCCAAGGAATGTAAAGAAAGAGACAACAGAGGCTTCGAGTTTGAGCTAATGACGGAACATAATAGCGGGCCGTTGAGATTTTTCTCTTAGGAGAAAGAGAGGATTTCTTTCGGTTGGTGAAGCCAGGGAACAACTTTCAAAGCTTTACAATGTACTCCGAACGCAGGGTTCATGTTAGTTTGTGAATGTATTCGTAGATAGGCGTTGTAAATGACATTCAAGCATAGTCTTGAAAGTCTATTAAGCAAATTTCAATGATACAAATTGCATTCTTGTTTATTACCAGATCATTAATATCTCACCGAACGCAAATTTAATCATCAATTAAAGCATTTTTTTAAAAAGTTTGAAGTTATTGAGACATTAATAGCATGATTACGGTACTGGTCGAGGTGTCAACAGTGAAGAAACGATGATTGATTTCGATATAAGCCTCAATCGTTCAATTTGAAATTATCTTCGTTTTTCATTTTACTGAGAGCAGGTTATGGGTTGTGGCAATCCATCATATTGGGTAATTCATGATACATTGGCGTTCAATTGATTTTATTCCAATTGGCGCCTTTGCAGCAGTGTATTTTAATGAGTTCCACTAGGAGACGAGTTTCTCCATGTCTGCGCCCTGGTACACGGACCTCACGTCTCGTGCTGGCACCCTAGTTTCCAGCGCTGGATCAACATGCACTAGTCGAGCAAATTAAGAAACTTCTTCCTTTTGTTGTAGGCAAATATGAACAAATTTGAACTATGGATAGAGGTATATATGTGTGGATGAACATTGGATCAGCGGTGGACTTAGGATGATACAGTTTTTTCTACTTGTGATACAAAGTGCACTAGGGTCGTCTGTAAAATTGCTAATCACGATGGGACTGGAGTAAAAAATGCCCATTTCTTCCTTTTTATTCAATGCGTAATGAGACATAAACAGAACAATGTCAAGGACTAATATATTTTCCTGAATTTTGAAAAGCCCTAATTAAAAAAAACATGCCTTTGAACAACGAAGATTGAATGGAATCACCTTTTACAAAATAAAAATATCCATAGTCGTGCAATTTCACAACTTCTAATACTCTGACAGATTCACTTGCTTCGCTTACTCCCACACACGCACTATTTATTCTCAAAATTAATCAAGCTCGAAGCGGCAGGGACGGGCGGCTTCTCACATCATCGATGCAGAATAAAAGCGGTTCCATCAGTCAATATCATGAAATTTTCCACTCCCGGTACTTCGCAGGTAACTTCTGGCCGCATGTAATCCGCGCTTAGTGGACGAATGGATCAGAGTTCTTCGTGGGAATAAAAGAATTTCATCCTGTTGTTAATGGATTTTCACCCTTTAAACTAACTACGCTTTCAGTGGCTGCGACGGGGGAGATGGCACCAGAAGTCGTCCAGTCAATCTGCGGTGTGCGGCTCCTGAAAGTCCAACTCGGAGGTTGCAGTGGATTTTACATAAATGAATTATAGGCGGAGTCTTTTCACGCCTCAAGTTCGCATGAAAATCAATGACCAATTTTAAAATGAAAGTCTTCAGGTGACTTGAGCAAGGTTCAGAAAGTATTTGCGGAACCCATTTCATGAAAATGAAATTTCTTGCTCAAAGTAATTTTAGAGCGGTGAAAGTTTCTGGTATTTCTTTACCAAGTTTTATTTGAACGATTATCGTTGTAGGTACCGCGTTTGAATTTGTTCATGTACATCGAAGTAAGCATCATTTGTGTTTAGTCTGAATTGTGTTGAAAAAACGGGAAAATCTTGTATCTTCTTTGGAAACAGATTGTTCTCTAATTACTTCTTGAGATATTTTCGTTAAATAAATTATCAATGGTAATTCACTGTGAATCAGATTCATAATTGATAAATGATAGATAATGGGCCAGAATAGAAAATTTATTGCGATAGATTTTATAATGGAGAAGTTGTACGAGTAATTTTGATTATGCAATAGTTCTTAGGGAATATGTTTTTTAAACACTGGCTATTTGGACCACTGTAGGTATCGTCATACCCACTAGGTCAAAGCAGCAGGAATCATCAGTAACAGCATTTACACATGCATGCGAGTCAGTAAATTACATATTCACGTGGTGGTATGTAGAATAGACGTACACAGACTCATAGACCCGCAGTCAGAGCCATTGCTTCTCAAACATTTTTGGCAGCTTCAGCGTGATAAATTGTCCTGTGGGGCCTCAGTAATTGTTGAGATGGTTGATTATCCTGCGCCCTGATCCCTTACCGCGCTGCACGCACTGCACACTTGAGGCGCTGCACGCACTGCACACTTGAGGTGCTGCACGCACTGCACACTTGAGGCGCTGCACACACTGCACACTTGAGGCGCTGCGCACAAAGAGTGTGGAGTACGGCGCACGGCGCATCACGTGACCGGCCTGACACGCATGAAACTGAAACTAAACTTTTACTCATATTTCTTTCAAGGTAGAATTACCTTTACGTACTATTAGTCAGGTTTTAGACTGTGATAATTTACGTAATTTTATTTTATTTATTCAGAGAAAATTTCTTGTGGAGTGAAAAGACTTTCGATAACCGTCCACACGGTGAGACGACAGTTGAGTGTCGTTTCACTGTTGGACAGTTTTATTCGAATAAATTTTATTTGATTTTCAATTGTTTAGCTTCACAATGACACAGAAATTCACACTTCAGATATTGGTGGCAATGTCGCTCTATTAAATATTTAATCACAATCCGACCACAATTAGGAGGTCCTCCAGAATAGACGTACAGGAGGTACTTCTCACCGAGCGATTATCTTCATTCACGCTTTGTTAGCTTTCAGACGGCGATAATTTGCCCAATTTTCTTTTATTTCTTTAGAGAAAATTACCTAAATTATTATGGTTTGAATGCCAACAATACAAAAAGTGCATGAAGGCAATCATTCCGGGAGAAGCACCTCTTGTATATCCCATCAGAAGGAAATGGTCTCACTCAACAGCTCGCGGATATGCGAAAACTCAATACAACGCGGTGGCACCTCAGTGTGGCCCAGGCGTGAAGGACCAAACATCTCAAAGGTAGGGTAAGGTAAAATAAAGGCATCTGATCGATGTTCTAATTGTGGTCGAATTGTGACTAAATATATAATGGTATTGTATTGGCTCCATTTTCTGAAATGTGAATTTCAATCTCAAAGGAAGCCAAATACCAGAAAATAATTGAAATTTGCCACACGATAGTGATGAAATATTTTTCCAAATACTTCAATGGTTTACCTGTAAATTAACATCAACTGACAGAGAGCACTTGAATTCTATATTGAATCATGAGATAGAATTTCTACAATTTATTTTCCTATTTTGGTTCTGTCGTTGAACGGAAACTAATTTTCCAGAACCTCGCGAGATAAACATCATTTGGGAAGCCACATTCTCAAGCAGCATTCTGCATGTTGTTGCGTTTTTAACCGAGGATAGCCTTCATGAGAACGAAATTGTATTAGAAGTTTTAAGTCCTAATTTTTTCACTGCATAAGGAAATACCTGGAAACGATAGTGTAGCAACTTCATGACCTGATAAAGGTAAATATTGGAATAAGCTCCGGCGGGCACTTTCCGAAAGATAGAATGGAACAAAGTTTTTTCAAAATGAGACCGTCGTAGACAGAAATAAGTTGGGTTTCACTCTGAGAATGACGTTCACTTATTGTCGCAATCTTTTTATCGAAATATGAAAACCGTTAAGAAACAGATACATGGTCAACAATGTTTTCAAATCGGGCGTAGAAAATGTAGGTGGAGTTGCAGTAAACGTAGTCTTATACATTCAACAGAAATAGTGTACAAAAATGTGGAAAATAGATTTTGAAATTAGGCTTGGCAAATGGGCTCTGAAACCAAAAACTCGGAATCAAGAAGCGAATTCTCTGGAGCAAGATGCTCCGGGAGAGTTGGAGATCTAAGAAGCTCAGTCAGAAAAAAGCTGGGTACGCGAAGAAAACGTCTTGTACAGAGACTCTACGAATTTAATTAAAAAATGAGCGTAAAAATGTCTGAGAAAAGAGCTTGGAAACAGAATCTAGACAGAAAGATGGAAATTAGGCTATCATGGAGCGTTACAAAACAGTCCTGTTCTCAATTTCTAGAGAGCAGCCGTGCAAAGCTCTTGATAGAACGTAAAGGCTACTGCAAGCCTAGAAATAGAGAATTATGTGTGACAAGAAAATCAAGTTCTGTACAAAATACATCTAAAAACCATTACGCAGAGGGTCAGGAAATATGAGACAATTAATACAAATACTCATAGAACGGAGTGAATAACGTAGTTTTAAAATGTGAAAATTGTAGACAGTAAATTAAAAAAATCAAGAAATAAAATTAGACAGAATCTGCAGAGGGACTAAAACAGTTTAGCTCGCAGGAGGAGCCTGGCAGTTGGCACGAGTCATGAGCAGGAGCGCAAGTTCTGGAAAAACCTTCCCAAGAAAAGACCTTCTAAAATGGTCATGAAGAAATGGCTTAGAAATAATATTGATTTTACTGCACTAGAAAATTCTGAAACCCGTTACAGCATTTTGAAAATATACGTCACAGAATTAAAGTCTTGTTTAAGTCTGGATGAGTATTTTGTGAATGACTGAGAGAACAGCTCCTTGAATTAGTAAGTTCTTGGAAGCGGGGAGTATGAAAATTGGGACTCAAAAAGAAGACTTGAAAATGAGCCTTGGAAATGGAGCTGATCATTGGCCGCTCATGGAGCTGACGAACGAAGAAAGGCGTGCGTTGAAGACTGGTGGGAAACTTTGTGATGGAAGACTGGTGGGAAATTTTGTTATGAACGATTGAAGCGAAACTTTGCGATGGAAGACTGAAATGAAATTTTGTTATTAAAGATTGGAGTGAAACTTTGTGATGGAAGACTGGAGTGAAACTTTGTGATAGAAGACAGGAGTGAAACTTTGTGATGGAAGACTGGAAGGAAATTTAGTTGTGAAAGATTGGAGTGAAACTTTGTGATGGAAGGCTAGAGTGAAACTTTGTGATAAAAGACAGGAGTGAAACTTTGTGATGGAAGACTGGAGTGAAACTTTCTGACGGAAGACTAGAACGGAGCATGGAGGAGCGACGTACTACAGCAGGCTGAGAAAGAGACCCGGATGTTCGAAATGGTCGTACGAAAAATTTAGGCGGAGAATTGGCTTGAATACTCGCAGGGACGACTGCAAAGTAATGATTGCTATTTTATTAACTTAAATTTGAGCCATTTCAAGCACCAAATTTCTAGATGATTAGCTCAGGCGTATCACGGAGATAGAAAAGTCAGGTGAAGGGATCACTTGCATGGTGAGCACTACGCTTGTCGCTCGGAAGATACCTTGCTTCGCGGAAGACGTATCGCCAAGCCTAAAAAAAAGCTCTAATGAATAAAAATACTCAGCAGGGCCCTTAACAGGAAGCGCTTCCAAGAACTACTCAGGGAACGTTCCAGGATTGTATATATTCTTGCGTGTTAGGGAGACGTTACATCTTCTCAGCGCCGATAATTCTTCATTAATTCCGAGAAAAGTCGATCGCTTTTTTATCCTACTCACATTTCGCGTCTTATCACATTACCGGAAACCTATCCTACTTAAAGGTGGACTGGATCACGTAGAATCTGTGTTAAGGAGCCAACTCACAACGCCTTGCAGAGGACTCTGGCCCACACCTCGGACGCCTCGGGTGCGGGAGGCGAGTCTTGGCCCGGGGCGGCGTGCTCAGCTCACGGCGGTGGTGAGCACCCGAAGAGTTTACCCTCTCAGTGTGATGAGCGCAATGGTGGAGTGAGGGGTGCGCGTGCTCAGGAGCTGGGCGTGAGCGGCTGTGGCCCTGGGCCTGGTGCGAGAGTGACCGGGTTGTGGTGCGGGCTTTCTCGACTTTATGGCAACTTAAAGCGACTTAAAAGTATAAACTCCCCCAGAATCAGAGCAAAGAGTAACACAATGCGTGTTTAGCAAAAGTTTGGCTTTGAAACATACAATAACGTTACAGAAATGCCGTTTTGCCCGATGGAAGAGGATACACTTAAATTTAACGTCGGTTATCGTAGCTAACCTTCGATCGTAGGCTTTTATTACTTGCATCACCTGGGAACATTGCGCCAGACAGCCACCTCTCCCTTGCTGCCCTGCTGTTCATCTCGCCGCTCTACAAAATGGATATTTTTTGAATATTTTAGGAGCAATGATCTAAATTTCTCCTTGGAGGAGACTGTAGGCGGCGGCAATTTTACTATTTAAAGAAAACACTTTTCTTGGCGTACTTTTTTTAATGAATTTTTTACACTAGTATTGAAAAAAGAGTAGCAAGCAAACCCGCTCATCATTGAAAACATAATCCGCTACTCTCCATATTTTTGAACATAGGAACGTGATGGAAAACTTCCTGTCACGCACTCGTGACCAACGGCGGTTGATAACGACAAAATCGAGTCACAAAATTGAGTTAAAATTCCGTGTTCAAAAAACGACGAGGACATTGCTCTTTGTGCTGGTTTGTCTTAAATAGTTTTGTTTTGAAATTTTTCTGCTCTTAAGCTTTCGGAAGCAAGTGTTTTAAGCACCAAAGTAGCTAACTCGTTCCTTGTGGAGCTCGACAGCATTTTTAATTTATTTATAACTGATATTCATAATTGAGGAAATCTACGTAAGTGTTGCCAATTTAGTTTTTAACGAACCTAAAGTTGTAACACAAGATGATGGGGCTTGGACTGCTGATCCTGTGATGTTTGCTTACAACTGCACGTCGCCAACTCTGTATCACTTGCCACTACTCATCACCTCCGCCGTGCAGTGGCTGGCTGAGCTGCAGGTGACCACTTCAGGCGGCAGTGCTGCTGCAATCACGCGCTGATAGAAGAAAACAGTTGCACCAATTTTGTATTTTCAGACCGTTACGTTAGGCAATAGGAAATGGAGAGCGATAGTTCTGCACGCAGAAAATATTGGCGTTTTGACATGTAATACGCAATCTTAGATGTGAGGAATTTTAATGGAAGAATATTGCATTATAATAGGAAAATGTTACATGATACTTGTGGAATGTGACACGAGATTAATAAATGTTATGTGGTTTTGGGGGAATGTAATGAGGTGATTAAAGTATGTTGCGAGAAGTAGGTTACAAGAGAAATAGAACAATTGATGGGAAATCTAATTTCAAGGGTAAAAAGAAATTCCAACGTGATCACAAACATAAAAATGACTAAAACACAGACGTTTCAAATTTTAAAAAATCCATCTTCTGTGTCTGACAAAAGAATATTTTTTAATAAAATTCTACAAAAAAGCAAAGGTAAGACAATACTTTAGAACATACACAATAAAAATATAGGTTTCAAATCCCTATCACTGCTAACCTTATAAAAATAAATTTATTGTACAGTGACTACTTTCAAAGGAGGACCATATTTATCGTTATCAGGGTGGAATTTGTAAATGTATAAAGATTCTAAAATACGGAGGTCTAAGATACGTGTTGATGTGCCATGGTGTCGTGTATAGATTATACGTGTGATTGCTGCCAGCAGTCTTATATTGGGAGCCCTGCTCTCCAATGATTGGTACGATGCTCGCAACATAACGGAGTCTCCTTCCGAACAGGACAAAACCTCGTAAAACCATCCGCTTTATCTATTAGAGAGCATTAATTAACCGAAAACAGCCTATTTAACAGAACAAATTTTACAATTTTGAATTCTGCCGTGCAATACTTGACCTCCGTATTTGGAGTCTCTGTACATTTTAACATTCCGTCCTGAAATCAATGAATATGGTCCTACTTTAAATCTAGTCGCTGTGTAATAAATTAATTTTTATAAGGTTCGAAGTTATAGGGATTTCGCAATCTATATTTTTATTGTGTATGTTTTAGAGTACTGTCTTGTTTATGCTTTTTGTAGAAATTTATTCAAAAACTACTCTTTTTTCAGACACTGAAGATGGATTCCTTCAGATCCAAAACGTGTTTTTCAGTGATTTTAATGTTTGTGATCACGTGGGTACTTCTTTTCCTTTTCATGTCACAAGGTAATTGAAGAATGGTACTTGGAGAATGTAACGTGGTACTAGAAGAATAATACAAGGAGAATGATTCGAGGTCATAGAAGAATGTTACGACGAGAATGTGACGTGGCAATGGAAGAATGTTACGAGATGAATGTTTCGAGGCTAAATCAATATGCTCAATAATCAACAAGCAGCACATTCTTCAATACAACTCAGTTTCAAACATCAGTGAATTTGAAGTGATTGTTGATCGAGGATCGTGGCACATAATTATGTAGGTAATATATCAAAAGTTGCAGTTATGAAAAAAGTATATCGTGATATCATCTACCGTTTTGTCACCTGCTAAAATTACGATCATGGCGAGCACTCCAATCCAGATTTCAATTTCTATAATATCGAAGATTCATGGATTATATTGTGTCTCTATTTTAGAATGATAGCTTTACTATTCACTAAAAAATTCATTTGGTCTACTTTGGAGCAGCCTTTTATGATTGCGATGTAGAACCGTTGTTGGTTTTGTTGTTCTTGCGCCACTGGCGTTGAGTCGGACCGGCAAAGCTGTACTCGAAGACTCATATCTCTAAAGTTGAAATCGATCTCTTTAGCGTTGGGTCTCAAGTTTTTCTGCCCCCAGCGGGTTGCTCTAATAAGAAGAGCATATGGGACGAGCGGAGGAGAGCTGCAGTTTGGTGTGAGTTGGCTGTGAAATGTCACCAGTTTCATTAGAGCGACAGTTGAAATCGGCGGCCGTGTTGCCCCTTCAGTTTGCGGCGCAAAGAAATTTGGAAATTCACTCCTACCAGTCAAAAACAATTATATCAGTCACTCGGTGCTATCAAAGGGAATTCGAAACCATATTTTGAAAGAGAACAAAACCTAATGCGTAATTTTAAGACGCTTGAAGAAATCTGTAAAAACAGAAAATAGTTTTATTTGATGGCTTCAATTCGAAACAAGTGCTTCTACAAATGGAATGTACAGACGAAAATGATGAGATGTAAAATTAAGATTTATCTGCAATAGTGAAAAAGGCAATTTTCTCATCTATTAGCAGCATGAAATGACCAAAAATAAAAAACAGTTGACTTCATACGTCGTCATGTTTCTCAATTAGGAATGTTAATCTATTGTTTGATATCCAGCAGGGGTTAGACACTGGAATTAACGACAGTGTATCTGAACGAAATACGACTGCAGTTCCTGTGCTGTTCGTGATTGGTTTTCGATTTCCAGCTGAGATTAAACGTTTCGCACCTGCGCACCGCCGCTGGTAGCTGGAGCCATCAAGGAGCGCGGCGGGCAGGCCTGGTGGGGGTCTGGGGATCCCGTCGAGGCGTGGGGACTAGTAGGGCGCGACTGAAGACGCTAGGGCTAGGCTTGACTAATGAGGCTGGGGCCTTGTGTCACTAGTGACCCTAGTGCTATGTGTGACTAGGGAGGCTGGGACTTGCGTCGCTAGTGACCCTGGTGTCTTGCGTGACTAGTGGCACTGGTGACTTGCATGACTAGTCACGCCAAGGTTCTGGGTGACTAGAGGCGCTAGTGCTCTGTGTGACTAGTGGCGCTGGTGCTCTGCATGACTAGTGGCGCTGGTGCTCTGCATGACTAGCGACGCTAGTGCTCTGTGTGATTAATGACGGTGGGGTGAGTAACTACTGCAGGATTTATTTAATGGCTGAATTTGATCACAGGAAGCCACCATTTTGTCGTCACTCAGCAGCACATGCACAGATGAAGCTTGTCCAAGACATCGCTCACCACTGATACGAACTTACAAAACGCAAAAGACTCTCACAGGAACCCAAATAGTGATTTTGAACTGAATAGCATTCCGCTCAAATTTCGCTCGAACTTCCTTCGAAGAGAGACAAGTGTGAGAGACTTGAGTCGCTCCTACTGAACTCTCCTGAGTCAGTGAGTCTACTGAACTCCGCTACTCTTTTTCGTGTAGCGGAGAGTTCAGGGGAGTTCAGTGAGTCTACTGAACTCCCCTGAGTTAATAAGTTCTACTGAACTTCGCTGAGTCAGTGAGTCTACTGAACTCCTCTGAGTCAATGAGTCTTACTGAACTCCGCTGAGTCAGTGTCAGTGAGTCTACTGAACTCCCTTGAGTTAATGAGTCCTACTGAACTCCGCTGAGTCAGTGAGTCTACTGAACTCCCTTGAGTCAGTGAGTCTTGAACTCTCCTGAGTCAGAGAGTCCTAAAGAGTACCACTGAGGCAGTGAGTCCGTCATCGCGTCCAATCACAGCAGTGAGTCACCGCGTTCAGGAGGCAATTTTGACAAGTTTAGGTGATCGTAAAGAATTGATCCTGACAATGTTTGTATCGTAAATCAGTTTTGCAGCGTTAAGCAGACCGTCGTTGGAGTGACGTGGCCAGTGCAACTATACGTATGACTTTTTCAGAGAATATTCTTGATTCCTCATGATAACAGATGAATGCTTCTTGAAATGTGCTTTGATACCGAGCTTAAATTCAGACAAAGATATCTGCCTTGCACTTCTCACTTTCTCACACATGCTTTGTACTTTAACAAGAAAAAAAGCAACTTAAGCAACAGGTTTCATCTAAGATTGCCGGCGTACAATCGATGATTGTCTTAGGCAAGGCCTTCTGGGCCTGAAAGACCTTTAAGAAAACCAAGGAATACCAGAAAGCTTTCACGGACAGAGAATTTATTCAGCAAATGCCAATACAAATGCCAAGTATAGCCCATCGGCTTGCGGAGCAGCTTCAACAGTCCACTAACTATCGACAAAATGACATTTCCTCTTGCTTCGAAATGAGACAAGTACTCATTAAGTTTCTATACATTTTTACTGAGACAGGAGTGATAGTCCAGTTTTAAGCGCTGGTGAATTTCTTCTTATGCTTTACATTACATTCAGCCTATGAAAGTATGAATAATATCACAAAAGTTGCATGATTTACAAATTTACAAAATGAGAAACGAATGTTATAAATTTGAACTAAAGCCACATTTTTCATAATTGTAACGTTAACATCGAGTTTTTTAGCATAGATAGATTTCTGTTGTTATAGAAGTGAGATTCCGGATAATCTTGGGACCAATATTTGCGTCATTTTGGCAGTACAAATTCATGGATCTTATGAATTTTCTATGCATCTTGTTTTGGAATTCAGATATTATTAGCATATCGATCCTTGTACTGTAGTATTGGCGATATTCCTCAGAAGCTCATTTTGGCGGTGGTGGAGAGGCCTGCTTTTTTTGGCGGTGGTGGAGAGGCCTGCTTTTTTGGCGGTGG
>VOMN01015842.1:0-25343 GCA_014899125.1 Orchestia grillus | reverse complement strand
CCGTGTTCTAGTGCACGAACCGTGTTCTAGTGCACGAACCGTGTTCGAGTGTACGAACGATACTCAAGTGCACGAACTGTGTTCTAGTGCACGAACCGTGTTCAAGTGTACGAACGATACTCAAGTGCACGAACCGTGTTCAAGTGTACTGACTGTATTCAAAAGAAGTTCCTGAATGATGGCAGTGCACGCTGTCGCTTCCATCGTCAGGAACATAGCAAGCAGTGATGAGAAGCAATTTTCTTCGGTACCAAGTTATGAGAGCAGACGGAGAAGACGCCCCCCATGATGCGGTGCGCTTGCACACTCCCCTGCCATTCCTCATTGCTGCTTCTCGTCTGTTACACTCCCACCAGTCGCTTCCTCCGACCGCCGCCATCTTGTTGCTCCGTCGGTTCACAAGTCGCGGTTCGAACCAAATTTCTTAGACCTCTTCTCATTATTTTTTTTAAGTCTCTCGCTCGTCCGTGTAGCTCCTCTTCTATACCACCACCTTGACATCTGCCATCACGACCTCCTCTTCTGTAATTTGTGTTACCGTCTCAAAAAAGCTTACTTATATAATCGCCGTCAAAAAGAACGCATGCTCTTGCGGGCAGGAGTGCTCGGCCGGAGGAGAAAAAAGTTCTTCGCTCGAGGGCAGCTAAGTTTGCAGACACGACCCCCTGCTTTGCCAGCCTGCTGCGGGCCGCTTATGCTTCTCGTCTCCAACGCTCCTTCTCCTCCTACCTCATCTGGAGACTTGCAACAGTACGCCCTACCTAGAAAGGCTTCATTTTGGTCGAAAAGTGAATAGACTGCAAACACGCGCGTCGCCTTCCTCCAACCTATAACGTATGCAGCTCGAAACGCTTGCTTTTTGAGGATTGTTGACTCTGTATTCCGTCATCGCGCATGAATGCTACAGTACATTTGTTTTTTTATGCTTTGCTTTGAACAGAATGTGACGTCAACTCTCATTCCTAATTGCGCGACGCCATAAGTCTCCTGTCGCTCCACTCTTCTTCTTGTGCTTGGATTTTACATTTTCTCTCATATCGACACATTTTAATCTCAAATTTTCGTGTTGTCATTGGATTGGTCAAGTTGACCTTGCGACTCGCATCTTTGCCAAATATACTGTCTTCCATGCATGCCTCTTTTGACAGCAAAAGATTTTGATAAAATTGATCTTGAGATCAAAGTTTAATTTTGACTTTAATGATATCCAAACACGCCATCATTTTCATTTTTGCTTTGGATGAAGTGTCACGTGACGCATCCGTAAGTCTGAACGTCATATATTCTTTCACTTGGTAAAATTCCGGCGCTAGAAATTACGCGAAGGCCGCGCCAAGTTCTTTTAGTCTTCCTTCGTGAACTACTTTGTGTTATGTGCTTTTGGTCCTCAACGAATGCTATCGGTAGAGTTTCATTTAAACTTTTCTCCTTTTGAACATTTGCTCATTCCTCTATACGTTAATGATTAACGTAAGTTAGATGTTTGTGAGAACTGCTGTTCTGTCTCATTTCCTAAGAGTGATGCTCCATCATTGGCCTTCCTGTATGATGACTTAGGTGAGTTCTATCTATCATCTATCTATCATCACGGTGGTCCCGATGGTTTTCAGATGTATTTGTTTACTTCTCATTAAGGCATTAGTCAAAACGACAAAATTTTTGTGTACGTGCCATACTGTCACATACCGTCATGTGCAGAACTATTTGTTAGTCCTCATTTAATTCGTGTCATTCCAATAATTTGCATGTAGTTTTCATTGCATCCTTAGATATTCTAGTCAAAATATTTGTTTCCCTTGCTTTCTATCTTTAGTTGTGACGCTTTGTTCTTATTCTACCGGTTACCGAGGAGCAGAAAATACTTCTATTCTCAAAACTGTGTAACTGGATCTAAAAATTAGTCAATTTTTCTATACAAAAATTCTCGTTACGTTTTAAATATTGATATTTTAATTATTGTATTCACTATATATTTGGTTTTCATTCGATACTCATTTCCCGTTGATATTTTGTGTATATTTTCTATTGATGATTAGAAACAGCCCACGTCGAATTACTTCCTTCCCACAGTCTTGATTTTCAAAACAAGATTTCAGGTCTTTCGATCAGAGGGATGTCCGCACTATGCCTCTACTCCTAAGGTCCGTCTTGTACTTCTTGGTACATTGTCAATTAAAAATTCTTGTAGGCTAATGCAAAAACAAATCAAATTAAAACCTGATCCTGTACATTTTTGTTTTCGCTACTTATGTAATAAAGTTTCTCCTTTAAAATGATCGATGGCGGAAATATAAAACGATCTAAGATAAGATTTTGGGGCCGTGCTCATCTGATGCTCTGTGGCCCATACTTCCAACTAACGCTGAGAGGAATACCGAAACCGGGAATACTGGAGTTTATGAACCTTAAATGATTTTTCAAAAAAAAATTTCGAAAGCTCCTGTGAACCTTGAATACTGCAATTCAAGTTTTAACTGTTGACTGACACCATTGTATCGAACATTTTCTCTTCTTAAACAATTGTAAAATTAGTTTTTTATTGTACTACCAATAATTTTTCATTCACCAGACCATTTAGACTCTCTGTTAGTGATTGACAATCGCGTTGATTATTATTTATATGGGACGCAGGCTTTTCTACTGAGAAGGAATGCTTTTCACGTGTCATTGTGGCATCCAAATTTTCCGTTCTACCTGTAATTTGGGAATTTTATGATGTTGTAAATATCGAATGAGGTTTTCGACCAAAATCAAATGAAATTTATGAAGGTTATTTTCACGCTGACTATAAACTGTTATTACCAGTGAGTCCCTGACTTTCACGTATTTAATTTAGTTTTAAAGTTCATGTAAAATAGAAATCAATCCATGAAAATTGGACCAATTACCAATGGACCAATGCTAAGCGTCTCAAATGCCCATGGTAAAGCAAGTATTTTGTTATTGCTAATATTGTTGTTAATGATACCTGTAATACTGCATTTTATTTCCTTCTTTTACCACCATTGGTGCTCCATTACTGTGTTATGAAAATCATTATGTATGACAGTGCTGGTAATACTACAGTTTTTATACCTATCATCATCAGTATGACAGTCGTAACACATGCAGTCGACGATCCGAGACACGACTGTCTTGTGCGTCACACACAACTGTTGCCGAGGAGAGGCCCCGTCCAGACTCGTCCTATGTGTTCCGAAAAGTGTGCCGAATTTGGAGAGAATGTCTTCACGATGAGAACGCGTATGCTATTGTATGCTGCATCACACACCGCGTACAAGCGTTCTAAAAAAAGCTAAAAACAATTAATCAGAGAGACAGCAAACATGGTAGAATAACTCTTTTAAATTTGAAAACACGAAAGTACGCTGTATTTAAGCTCGGCGCTTCTCATGAAACGCCTTTTATACGTTGAAATAATCCCAGCCCTTGCTTCTTGAGCGTATATAGTGTCAAGTGGAAAAGCAGCGCTGGGGATGCCGGCACTGACCACAACACAACACACGTGCTAGTCCTGACACTCTGACCTCCTGCACGATAAAATCAAACTCAGATTCTCTGCCGGGTTCTAGTTAGAGGCGACGATTTTTATCATTTCTTCCTAATGTATTAGGATGCTGGGGATCGAGCGCTAGCTGCGCGCCCTGTAGAACTCTTCCCAAGTATGAAAAGATTTTATGCTTCAGGCTCGCAGGGGACGTTAGGGTTCCTGGATTTGTCCTTGCTGTCGGTGTGTAGATATTAGTAAAATAATATCCTGTCCATCATAAAATTATGGGGCTAAATTAAATCAAAATTGAATGTGAAAGAGAAGACGTGTAAAATAGTTTGAATGAATGTTTGCGTTTTTACGTTCGTTATACATTTGAATCATGGGATGGTTTTGATCTTTTTCTGTTAGTAATATCGAAAGTAGTGTTGATATTGCGCTGTTATTCTTCTGTGACGGTTTGTATTTTCTCGACAATCAAGAAGAGCCGTTACTACCTCCTAATAAAATTTCATCACCGTAGTTTCTTTGCTAATGATGATTTATTGCTCACTGAAAGTTGCCAATTATGATAGACACATAAAAAGCGATAAATTTCAAGTTGGCCACGCAGCCTAGCTGTGCTTTTTAAAGAAGAGTGTAAGAAGTAGTCGTGAATTTTAACGTCCTATGACATTCCCAAAGTATATTTTGTCCCAATATTAAGTTCTTTCGCTCTTACGGGGACAAAATCGAACTCAAACGCGTGTGTTGCAAGTCTCGATCTGCATTGAATCAACCAGAAATGTATTCTTTATTTCACCTGTTCAGGCACCATCTTATTATCATGAATACTTCAAAAATCTGAGGTGAATACTTCACATAGACACCATTAAATTGAAATATTGAGTTGAATTTACTAAAGTACAGTTGGAATAGTTCCGGTAACTTTTCTTTGGTTTAACGCGTGCCAAGTGTGATTTCGTGTTAGAATTAATGACCATGTGATTACATTTAAGAAAAATGTACTACGTGTAGGAAAGAAGTATTTTTACCCGCATCTTAACCTCGCTTTTTTTCTTGCACAGCTGCTTTAATGCAGGCGATTACGGTTTCGTTTCATTGCTGCTGTAGAAAAGTAATTTAATTGTTCTGACATCTCAATAATTATGTTTAGTGTGCTGAGCAGATAACTAAAATGGAACTAAACTCGTTTATTGTGCTCTGTAAACTTAGCTAACTAGTACTAGGGTAATTGGTCATCCTAAAAAATTATAAAATCTGTGCGTGGCGAACTTGCATCAGTTCACAATCGGTGTTCCAGTAGTGATGTTTACTTTAGAAAAATATGGGTCTTTTAAATTTTAAATGAAATTAATGGGCGTGGATGAGTGACTAGAGCATGGATTTATAAGAATGGTGAGCTAATGATTACCAGTGAGCGCGTTCCCAGCGTGTTTAGGACCCCCTGACCACGTTAAAATTAGAACTTTGCAGGTTCATCTACTTACTTCAACGATACGCACTACAGTTCATGCCAAGTGCACCGCAAGAAAATAGGTTAAGCCAACCTCTAAGACCTGGACGGTGCCGATGACAACCCTCACCCCGGCATGCACAGCTCGCGTGTCCAGTTGACGGGTCGATGCCGCGAGGGCTGGTATTACTAAAAGCTTTATTTTTACGTCTCACTGGAAATCATTTTTTGTACGCACTTGTTAGTGAAGTCCAGCTTGATGAAATATCTCCTCAAATTCTGACTACGGAGCGACTTGGTTCCCTTATATTACCGTGTATGGTTTTAGACTGTATTTGCTCTCCTAAATACAAACCATTGAGCAGGTTTTACAACGGAGACTGCTGTTTGAAACATATTTATATTTATAAGTATGTTGTTCTGCGACACTTCAGAATGGTCACATTTTTTCCAATCTCTGCAGTTTGTGGCATTGAAATCTCTGTCGAAGAATTTCAAGGAATACTAAATTGCAATCTTAACCCAAATACTTCAAGGAATATTATCTCAAAATTTGTATCCTAAAATGTGAAGAATTGTGTCCAAATCCGTATCCCAATCGACAAGGATCGCTGCGTTGAAAAACCCCACGAAACTCTCAAGGAATGTTGTATTGAAATCTTCATCGAAGAATATCAAAGAATATTGTGCTACACGCATCTGTCCGCTCTTTCACGCGAAGTTCAAAATAAAGATATTAAATCTTCTCTTTCAAGAACCTTGTATTTTCCAACGTCGAAGCATAAATAGTTTAGTGCTCTCATGAATAACTTGAACTTCGTGAGTAGTTCTATATATTATGCATGGCAATGTACTCCATGCTCATATCGTACAGTTTTGTCTGCAGATTCCGCCTGATATCAGTGAAGGCGCATAGTACAGACACCAAATACAGAAATGAGTAATACGAGTTTGGTGGTAACCATTTCATACGCGAGTGCCGTGTACGTGGGTTGGGAACTTAGCAGTCAATGTAAAGTATAGACTTTGGCCCTTCAATTCATGGCGTTCTATTTTATTGCACAGTTTGAGTATCTTGATTGAAAGACGCTTTATAAGGGTTTCAGGAACTTCCAGAAGCACATGTAAGGTAAACAAAATATGATTGGCACAATCATTACCTCTCCATATTTTGTTGAAAATGGATGCTCAGTGAATACAATGCCGAAAATCAAAGAAATACCAAAGCTATTCATAAGCAAATAGTTGGAATTCGTAAAGGAAGGATTAAGTTATGGGCAAATTGCGGAAAGTGTTATGGTTCCGTACTCGACTATTGGGGCAATAGATCGGAAGCAACGAGAGACTGGGGCAATCTCCAAACTGCCGAGAGTCGGAGCTTCTCGCAAGATCACAGTCTGCTTTCGACGCTATACTTGTGTGTATGTTGCGAAAAGTGATGAGCCCATGACAACCCGTACATACCTACTGAAAGAAATGGGATTACATACAAGTATGTAGTTCAGTCAGTCAAAAAACTGTTACTGAGGAATTAAATCGAAGTGGTCTACATGCCTTCGTTCCTCGCAGAACTCCTCTTATTACAGCAAAACCTGTGAAAAATCGTTTAACGCTTGCCAAAGACCATCTTGACGAAGGAATTGAGTTTTGGCAACGCGTTGTATGGTCAGATGAAAGCAAAATAGAACTTTTCTGCTGAAACGACGAATGTCATCTTTGGAGGAATACAAGGACTGCCTATGATCTCACGAACGCCGTCCCATCGTCAAGAATGGAGGAGGCAACATCATGGTGTGGGTCTCTTTTACTCTCCATGGTGCAGGGAAATTCCACATCATTGATAGAAAAATGGATAGTTCTATGTACAGGGAGACACAGGAGCAGAAGATGCTTCCGAGAGAGCAAGAAGATTCTACTGCCGGCGTAGGTGAATCTTTCAGGAAGAAATACGGCAAATTGAGAAGAAAAAGTGGTCTCAATATCAGAAAATAAGTGTCCTTGTATGGTTTAGCCAATCATTTAATGTTAATCGCATTGAGAATTTCTGGTGAATATTCAAAACTGCCGTGTTCAAAACGAATCCAAAGAACCTAGCAGATTTAAGGATTATTTGCATGCAAGAATGGAACAACATACAACAAACGGGGTGTCAAAAGTTAATTTCCAGTTACAATAATCGTCTCCACGCTGTTGTTGCAAATAAAGGTCACATCACTAAATACTGATGACTTGTTTTTAGTTTTGGCAAAGGGCTTTTGCCCCATATATTTTCTTGTGTAAATTTTCTGGTTGTCAATAAATTTTGTGTTGTTCTGTTTAAATGTCCTGGTTGATGGAACATCTTTTTTGAACTACCGTACTCTTAACTCCAAATCAGAGCTCGAAATTTTCATACTACTTCAAAAATAGTTCTGCAATGCTTATGTCCAAACGCTCGATTTTTTAAATTTTGGAATTTATGACCCCACAAACACTTCGAGCACCGCTTGCGGGCTTGCATTTTTCAAGCAACTGGCCGGTATTTTTCCTTTAAATAGCATTGCGTTTACAATTGAGTGACTTGAAACTTTATAGTTTTAAATGAAATTATCAAAATTGAACAAGAAATGAACTTTATATATGAATGGGTTATTGTCATCAGTATCGGTTTCGACGCCAATACCAATGGTTCTTATTCCACCGTACGTGTTTGAAATCACATGAAGTGTCAGTTTACACCGTGCTGTCTAGATAATGGTTAGCTATGTACTACGAGTTATATGTTACTTTTAAACCTTTACATTTCAGTCGTTTGCCGGAATGCTAGTTGCTTGTGATGATCGAATAAATGGAATGACCATGCCACGATTAACTCAATAATAATATATTCCATTAATTGAACACTGTTTTAGAACCCTATGCCAAGTTTTTGTCATAAATTAATGCACTGGCAACTGAGTTTCTTCATATGAGCCTGCGATACTGATTAGACTAACGACTCTCCTACAGCGTACATATTAAGATCTCTTTTAGAATGCCGTCATATGTGCAGAGGCAATACATAAACTCAATTTAGATACAAGCCATTAATATCGTACAATACTGAGATGCGGATTCCTAGTGATTCTTATCTCTTGACTTCTTCTCTGCTGTCATCCTCTGTTTCGGATCTAAATTCCAGCGTCGAGAGCGACTTGTAAACACAATCTCTACACCAGGAATTGATTGGATGCCTCGTTGTAATTCATCTTCTCTGGTTTCGAGAAATCCTTGCGATCGTTGAATTTTTAGAATTTATTAGCGTTCAGATTAGAATTTATTCTGATGAAAGCATGATTGGTACGCGGCTTTGCAGGTTCGCATACTGTAGTACAGTTTGTGTTGTATGAGGTTCAAGATCATCGTTTTATAAATGGCCCACCAACTTTAGTGGTGCATCCTTCAAAATTCATTCGAAGAATATTACTGAAAAAATGTTTACGATTCATCACATAAGATTTAGCAACGCTTTCCAATACTTTTTTATGCTGTAGCTGATGAAAACTTTACTGCTTGTCACGCTTAAATGCAAGTTCAGTTTTTCAATATATTTTCTGTATATGGTGCAATATCGAAGTAAGCTTCAATAAAAAAGTTCCTTCTAAAGGTAATCTCGCTATATAATAACAGCCCAGTGTGGTTGGCTTACTTGCTTGGTCCGTCTCTCTGTCACGCTCTTAAGGATTTAGATTGTAGAAAATTCTCGGGTCCGTATTTCTGACTAATCAGTGAGACTGTCAGATGAGTTAGTCCGTATCAGTGATACTGAAAACATTTCGTGTAAGATTTACCATAAGTAAGAGGGCATCTTAGGAAATTAACATCATTTGACCCGCCATTTTTGGTGATGTGCGTCATTTAGTATTAATATAAATTTTTAAAACAATTTATTATTGATACAAATTTATATCAATAAATGTGTTGTGGTTCATTTCTGATGTGCTACGCTTTATTGTGAGTGTAAAAATTCATCTGTAAGCCAATAAAAAATACTACATTCCTTGTAACAACATGTAAACATGTAATGTATTTGAGAAACCATAAATGAAAACATAAGTAATATGCATGATAGTAACGCGTACTAATACAGCAGTGTCAATTTTATTCGTCAACCTAATTTCCATGCTAGGATAATATCACACCAATTAGTCTTTTATCCATGGAATTTGTTAATCGACTGATCTGAGCAACTGTTACGGACCATGCGACATTTTTGATCATCTCCCACAGGGTCTCCTTCGATGTATCGAAAGGCCTCTCCTTCGTAATCCTTTCGTTTGAAGATGGATCCGAGTTATTTTATGGGGGTTTAGGTCGGGTGAAGCGGAGGGCCAAACCATAAGATGGCCATAGTATTCAAAAGTGAAATGGTACTTTTGGCTGAATGCGATGTCGCATTGTCACGCATAAACATCAGCTAATATCTGCGTGCAAGTGGTGGGTCATCTAAGAATAGTAACAAGTGTTCATTCATATACCGGGTGTGGGTTTTGCTGATAATCTTAACATCTTAGGGCCCGAGAAATTGTTCTACCAGTTCGTTACTGATGATCCCTGCCTAAAACATCACCCCACTACCACCACCACCTCCACCTTGTTGACGCCGAAAGCGGCTGGGACGAGAGGTTCCATGAAATGTCCACGCTTTGGCCCTTCCATCGGGACCATCCAACGCAGCTCGGGCCTCATTCGTAAAAAGGACATTGCGATAGTTTGTTTTCATGTAATTTTTTAGCTCAGCTGATGCGTTCTTCTTGTGGGACATGTTTAGGAAGGGCAGCCTTGCCACCTCTTTGAGAAGCTTAGAACCTTGCACCAGCTGTTCCTGGAGTCCAGCACCTTCAAACGATGCGGCACTCGCGCTCCAGGATGACTCTTTACCTGCTTACGCAACTTCCGTATGTCCCTCTGGTTTATACTTCTTCTTCTTTCTTTTATCTTTCGTATCCTCGGCAATGGGAATCTTTACGTACTTCTATAATTTCTTCGCGTCTCTTCTCATTTCTCTGGCTATAGTCACTGCAGGGACACCATTTGTAAGGCCTTGGACAATCTGTGCCTTCTTCTCAACTATTAATCGTCGTTTCCTTATTGACATATTCTCAACACCTTCACTACAGCATGACACGTTGGTAAACTAAGCTGAGAATTAGCTTGATCGGTATAATTTAGTAGGGACTGCACCAATCGTCATGAAAATTTATTGGAATATTACCCTTGTTCGGAAACTTCTTTGCATTGAAGCTCACTTCGATACTGCATCATTACTGTGTGAGAGGCAACTTGCTAAAAATTTCTAGTTTAAGTATAAGCCCGTACAGTACGTCGACCGACCTATTTCGTGAATAGTGAAGTATATGTTACTTTAAGTCACAAGTTAGTCAGATACCTGGTACGATTTGGGATCTTCATGAATTATAAATGCGAGGCTCAAATTCATGCGTTGCTATCTATAGCCGCCCAAAAATACTCGTGAATTAGAGCATTCGTGACTTGTGCATTATGACACTCCACTGTACTTATTGTCGCCAGCAAAACTTAAGATGAAGAATTCATTACTCGATTTCTGAAACTTATCAAGGGCACAATTTTATTATTAAATAATTAGATTCAAGCTCAGTATACACTTTGATGATATTGTTTTTTTTTGTTTTAACAAAGTGTGCATTTCATACGATGAACTGATCCAGTTATCTGGGATGTTAAGCTTTTATAGCATTTATTTACTATAAATTCTGAATTGTACCACACAATTCAAACGTCAAAATTGTAAAATAGGATACGGATTATTTGCATGATAAGTAGCATACCTCGTATCTGCAAAGCTAATTTGTTATTACGCTATATTTGTTGTTTAATTTACAAAGATTAATCCTTCCGTCCCAGTGATGGAGTGTGTTGAAGGCTATTTTCCATCAGTTGAACTCGAGGGCCTAGCGCATCGAGAGGCATATGTAGGGACCCGCACCTCCTCTCAGTACGAGGCGTATGAAAGAATTGAGAGGGGAGTTAGCTGGTCATTTGATGTCCAATTTACCTTTTGCCAGACACTACATTTGTTGCAAAATAATGTTCATTGCATAGAAGTCTATTAATCAACACTTCGTCCCCAGATTGAACTTAACATCGAGAAATCGTGTTTTATTTCTCAATTAGTGATGTCTTTCGGGAACACTTTCGGGTCATGGGAACATCACAGAGGCCTGTTTTGACTTGAAGTTGTGCTTTCCTTTCAGTGAAATTTTGCGGTTACCACTCACTGAGAAAAATTTGGTCTTGCTGCTGGAGTCTACTAAATTTGGGCGAAAAATTTCTTCCTCGCTTCATTTTGTTACACCTAAGAAATTTTTTGTTACACTTTACATTTTTCTGTTGTCCTTCTGTTCACCTCTCATGGAGACCGCGATGTCATCACGCAACTGAACTCGTGCACGATTGTCTTTGTTTTGGCATCTTTTTTAACTTCCCTTCTTATTTAGCGCGCTGGGGAGATTTACGGTGCTTCTTTCGCCCCTTAGGCAGGATGTACAAAGGCAATGCAAGTTTATACCGACATAGCCCTGTTTGACTTGAATTTTGTGCAATGAATAATTCATTTTTTCTTGATTGAATGAAAGTATCACTGTCATGATTGGTCCACGCATGAATGATGCCGTATACCTGATTACGAATCAACATATGTAGCGTGGCATGTTAACTCTAATCGAAAAGTATAGCTTGCGTACGAATTAATATCAGGAATTTAGGCCCGTAGAGCAAAGTTGCGGCGTCGCAGCTCCCTAAAGAGCCCTTCACACGACCAGTGAAAGTCTGAAGAGTGTCGGAAGACACCAAACATTGGCATCGAATGCAAATTTTGCTCTCTGTTTTAGAATTAAATCCACCCTGGTTCCAGAATTGTGAACAAAATTAGCGTTCAATGCCCATATTTGTGTTCCGACTCTGTCTTCTGACTTTCACTGATCGTGTGAAGGCTCCTCAAGCTACCGTCTTTTCATTTTCCCTCCAAACAATAAAATTTCCGACTCTCCCATCGCGCCGCCCCGCCTCACATTGTGCAGAGTGTGTCGCCAGGAGCCAAGTCGCCGAGGCTGTAGCCTTCTTGTTGCATCGAGCGGCGGTACAACTAAACTGCTGATGAGATGGTGCTAAAATAATGAAATTAAATGAAAATAATGATATTCCGAGTTCTGGTTGCAAAATAAAATATTTTATCTGATAGAGGATACATACTGAGCAGAATTCTTTGTTTTACGTTTCTCGCGAACAGGAGAACACGCTTGACTGCTCTACCCACTACAGACTCGAAAACGTTTTAGCCCGAGTGTGTTTTAAGTTTACCAGCTTGTTCTCCCCTTGTCTCTTCCTGCCTTTGGAGAGACCAGCCTTTTGCCCAAAGAACTTAAAGAACGTGCTACGGAAATGAAAATCACGTTCATGTACCATTGCTGCAGGTTTGTTGCGTGCGGTACACGTCGAACTCCACCGATGGTTTCTGTCACAGGGCAAATTGCGCGTTACCGGGGGTGTATGCTGAAAACATTTCCGGCTGCAACTCGTTTTGCGGGAACTACTGAATGCCCGTGGCGCGACCGACATTTCAACGGGCCCGCGTTTCAAATATGTGAAGTAATTTTCAATCTCTTCATTAGCTTATTAATTCAACGTAAGCTAAGCTTCTCTTTGAACTGGTCACATAACTCCGACTGGATGTCGTTGCTCTTTGTTTCTGGCAAATGTTTAAATGAAATGAAGGACGTCATGAGACACCGACTTGCTGGTCGTAAATCTAAATGTTGCATTGGCGGCCGAGCAGGAGGCTCCCCTCGCATTTGCCACCGCTGACCGCCGCCAAAAAATCCATAATAAATAAAAACTCCATAATAAATTACGCCCATTACAAGAACTCGAGCGGGAATCCTGCCATTGTAATTGGCTGCTGGGAATGCGAGCTACGTCGTTTAGATTCTAATGGAAAATAACGTTTACAAATTGCTCGATTTTCATACACGTACGTCTAACTTCTTTGTGAAGATCTGGATGTAGTACCTAAAAATCGACCATTTCTATGGCGCATGAATATGACTTGGCTTGAGTCAGCGGGGCAGCTTGGAAATTAGCCTTGCCGGACGATACATTAAGTATCGCCGAGCGTCTTAGTTCCGTAGGGCGATTATGTGACAATTCAACTCTCATTTATAAGAACTTAATGCAAACGAACTCAGATCTCGTATCTTTGTGGGCGTGGTTAAGTATTTTCACAAGAGCAGCTTCTTTTAAACTGATCATTCCTTCTCGTTATACGTTTTCCCAAGACCTCGTACTCGTACGACAATGTTGGGCAAACATCTCGGCTGAAGTGATAATCATTTCGATATGTTCAATTTCTTCATTCCTGGAACCAGGTGCTTATTTATTTGTTTCAAATAACAAATGGATTGAATATAGCTAAACAGGAAATAGTTTTGTTTCGAAATGTTTTTTTTCATATTTCTCTTCATTTTTTTCATTTTAGTGCTAATTATTTCATGTGGAATCTAGATTTGTTTCCGACAATAATGCGAGTTACTTAAATACTCTGTAGCAAATTTTTTGCCTGTAGCTTAGAATACCAAATTGAGAGCAGAAGGTTGATTCTTAGTAAACCAAAGTCCTTAAAAACATTTTCCGATTGTTGAACGAATTACAGTGTGAAGAAAACTTTTCGTTTCGTTTGCGGCCCTAGATCGTTCGACAATAATCCTCACTTGTTCTTGCTCTGACTTATTTTGCTCCAAAATTTTCTGTGAACTGTGCGAAAGTGTCCTGAAGTTAACTTGGAAGCTACGCCCGCTTATCAGTAACTGTGAACAGTCAGTATTTATAGTGGCCGAAAAAAACGTTTGTCTGTAAAAGAGCACTTTTATATTCGAAGAATACCAAATGTATCATTATCGTGGAGGTTTTTAATGGGTTACTGACAGCAGAAGACTTTTGCATAATGGGTCCCGAGCTCAATGAGAGAAGCGCAAAAGGACCTCGCCTTGTGAAGAGGCCGTCGAGGCCGCAGTGCGTACCAGGGCCGCGAAAATCACCTCTGGCCATGTAAAATACGGCGGATAAAAAGACAAGTTTATGGAGATGGCGGGTATTGAAGGGGCAACTCAAGAGACATCCAAGCCAGCTCTCAACCTGCACCCAAGAACAAGCATCAATAGGAAATGGAGACCAGGTCCTTCTTGGCGAGAGATGGAGAGGATACGAGGATGCTGCTGGCTTTGTACGAGCGATGGTTGTTCGGTTCTTTGTGGTGCACGTACGCACATGCACGTGCGGTGTGTACACATACTCTATCATTGAGTTTACTATCGAATGAACGCGCTCATTTCTACCAGGTACAGGCTTTCTAGCAAACTCAAAGCGTTAGGGTTTTAAAACGCCGAACTTAGTGTAATCCGGGTCCTGTTTTGGCCTTATTTTCCAGCAAAGTCAGACCTCACAATTGAGAGTTCGGACTGCTTTTCAAAAGCGCTCCAGCTCTGCTCTCATGGGCGTGGCGGCCGGCGTCCGGCTGCTGGAAACCAATTCGCAGAAGAAACTCCTGCTTTCGTTGATGTTTTCAAAGGCTTCATTGATATGTTTGTGCCGTGCATTTGCCACAAGACTTTCCACTTTCGTTTGATTGTCTTCTTTGTATTTGCGTGAATGGGCGGAGATTGGTAGAAGAAATTTACTGATGAATTTATTTAATCTTGACTCTCAAAATGTACGCTGCTCACTTTAGTGAACTTCTTCGCTCGGTATTTGTTTCACAGGATCCATACAAGAATCTTTCTTGCTTATTGATGGGTACTTTGTGTCTCTAAGCTTTGTGGTATACGCACAAACTTTTCGCTCATATTAAAGCCTGTTATGTAGCTTATTTGATCATTAATCGTGCTATGGGACGTAACTTTCATTCGATATTCGAAGCTAAAATTGTGAGAAACATAAGAAGAAACATTGGCTCGTAAACTAGGCCCCTGAAGCAGTAATTTTAATGGCAACATCCTCGCGCACGCGTCACCTTAACGAGTCCTGAAGGCGCTAGTTGTCGTTCAAATCCGATCGAGGCCCGTCAGTTGTTTTGTCTGTATCTGGCGAAAACATCCGAGACAATTATAAAGTATCGATGTATTGCTAGGCTGGAATTCCAAGTTAGTCTTCTGACTTAAGAAATGTTGGTAGTATTGTGACATAGGGAAAATTTTGAGCTGGGACTAAGGTGTCCATGTGAGAGTTGATTAGCATTTGTTATCTGTTATACACAACTTCAAAAAAATTTCTCTGCTGCTCTCATTTGACTTACTCGACATTTCCTTCACTCGCTGTAACCGAGTGACATGTGTTGAGCTATATTCTAAAAAATGATTCGATTTTTCATTCTTCATTGTTGCAGACAAGAGAAGCTTACCCCGACTCCAACAGAGCTTTTTGACCGTAGAAATGCAAAAGCTATCGCTTAAAAACGCATCTAAAACACCACAAATATTTCTATTCGTTCGTCTCCCCTTATTTTGTATCTTTGATGATGTATGTATGCTTTGACCATCCTGGATACTGCTTGTGCTAGGGATAACATTTTTGTGCTGTCAATTTTTTTTTCGGTGCGTTCAACTAAGAAAATAACAAATGTGCCCTTTTTTCGCGTGCTTCCAGGTGGGCCAAGTGTCCGCGTGGGACGCCGACGAGGACACCAACGGCCACGTCTCGTACACCGTCATCAGCGAGTGGGGCAACGACGTGTTCTCGCTCAACCCTCAGACGGGCATCTTCACGCTCACATCTCTGCTGGACTACGAGCAGGTCAGTATGTGCTCGTACAGAGCAGTCTCCACACTCACGTTCTGCTCGAGTACGAGCTCGTAGTAAATAATTGTTGCCTCATCACGCACTAATTTGCATGAAGTATCAGGTTGATACATATGTATATTTATATGTCCTGTAACATTCATGTTGCCCCGTAAATCTAGTAACGCTGACGCGTGCAAAATTCTGAGAAGTGAAGAATGGCGGTGTCGGAGAGCGTTCAAATAATGCGTGAGCGTTTAACTTTATGCACGCCACTCCCGCGCCATGACCGCTCTTACTTACAAGAGCAAACGTATCCTCCAGCTCGTACTTGATCACCTGACTTTCAAGTATCTGTATCGAAAGTGTGTACTAAACCCTAAGTATGTACTTGCTTGACTTAGACATTTATCAACGGAATGCATTTCCTTGTTGATGAATTTGAATTTTATTACTTCTTTTATTTCTAATATATTATTGTTATTAATTTATCGTATACTTGCATGTGTTGGTCCATACTCTGCCATGGGTTCATATGACGGTACGGTTTGTATTCCAGAATGTGTTGCTAAATTTGAAATAATCTGCACTCGAAATTTGAATTTCATTTCTGTGCAAGTTCACGGACACAAAATTTAGATCGATATGAATAAAAATGTTTACAAGACCAGGCGTCTCTGTAGTATTTATTAGTTTCAAAAATTCGTAAGTTACGACTTTAAAATTTGAATTATCTTTTGGATAGAATGATGAAGAAACGGACGAGCCTAATGGAATGACTAGGCGAGTACCTTCTTAGTGCCATTCGTATGTCAGTGAAATTTGAAGGTAAATTCATTCATGTCCGCAACTTTCGAGGTGTTGGATGAAGTGGCTCGTTCTTGCATGGCTGATCGACAATTCATGGCTCAATAAACTAAATTCTGAAACTTTAATACGTTAAGGCTGTCAAATATTCCTTATCACAAGGGAAATTTCTTCCTTGTTGAAACCCCAACTACGTTTTTCGATCCAATTTTTGACCTGCTTTGAAAGAAATGAAATATTCAGAAAATAAGTAGTGAAAAGCTTTGAGCAACAGTTGCGTATCATATTGGTGATGGTTAAATTCTCATAAAAAAATTATAACAACGCACGCATAATTTTTCTACTTGGTTGACCTTTGCGACTTTCCCTTTGTGAAGATGTAGTTGTTGCGCGATTTTATTTCTGGGTGGCCGAGATTGAATGGAGTCAGTTTTTTTAGTCTTCATTAATGCTTTTCTAAGTTCATTTTAAATCTTTTTAGATTTGTATTTCACTCTCTCGACTCCAGTTGAAATCTTCCTATTAACTCTGATGAAATTTCAGTTTCACTTGAGAAATGATGCATGATTTTCGGTCTGATGACTAGCTCATTTTCTTCATTCATATCCCGCTTAAAATAGCAGAAATTGGCTTATTGGTAGGGAATCTAACCCTGAGTATAAAGAGAAACACGATCGTTGCTATAAAAACCATATATTGACACTCATACCAGTCTGGTTTCGTAAAATTACATCTGGTTTTACGAAACCAGACTGGTATGAGTGTCAATATATGGTTTTTATAGCAACGATCGTGTTTCCGCTTAAAATATCTTTGCTCGCGAATTAAACCCACGTCTGCACTGTTATTTTTACGAAAACTGCAACTCGGCATCAGATCACTTTTTTAAAGTGTTTACTCTGATGATCAAGAGAAAATTGAAAATTCATTGAAGGTTAGTTAGTTAATAAAGTTAATTAAGAATTTCCATATTTTCGAGTCGTTTAGTGAAAAGAAATGTGCTTAACTTAACAGAAAATAGATTTTCCAAATTTCCCAAAATATATTTATCAAATTTTGTAGCACTTTGCTTGTACGTTTATTTTGAATTGTATGGGCTGAACATGGCTGCTGTTTTGGACAAACTTAGTATAGAAATGGTGCTCTTGATGCGCCCCTGGGACAAAAAATTGGTCACCTTTTGTTTTTTGAGCGTCTCATAGAGGAAGACGAGGGTTTTTCGTATTCTGGGGCTATTTTAACTACACAGAAATGGGTCCTTTAGTTGAAGCATCCTCCAAGCTGAACTAGGACGGCTACATTGAGCAGCTAGATAACCAAGTTTTGCCATTTACACAATTTTTGAATGAAGAAACGCTTGTTGCTTTACCTATCTTTCAAGATGAAAACTCCCGGGAGCATTGGGCTAAAACTGTCATTAATTGGCATGACAGCCATTCAGACCATGCCAGGCATTTAGATTGGCCAGCTATGTCCCCAGACATGAGCTCAATAACAATTTTGTGGGACCACCTTGAACGACAAGTTAGTCCTCAAGTAGATCGTCCGTACACTGTTGCCGCTCTACGAGATCAGTTGATGCAAGACTTGTTTAAAATTGACCAGGTGTACATTAGGATGCTTGTAGACTCGATGCCGCCGAGAATTGCCGTCATTATTCGAGTTCATTGATGTCTTCCATCGTATTAGTAGAAGGTGACTAATTTTTTGCCCGGGTTAGCTTATTTTAAAGACGCTGCGTATTAGTAAAATTTAGATGAACTGTTCAGTATAGAATCGATATTCAAGAGAAACATAATAAAATAAAAAAGATATAAATTTCCACAATATTTAGCACATTCTAATGTATAAATAACCCAAGATTTTAAAGCAACTGAGTTGAGAATAATTTTTACGATCTCGAACAACTTATTTTACAATCTACACACATGCAGCACGAAGGTGGACATGGGCAAATTTACTCTTACATGCGATCGGACGTTGCATGCGAAGGAGGTGCTTTTGCGCAATTTCATGTGGAGCCCTTGAAGATCTTCCCAATAATTGAACCCCTGCAGTGAATGACCTTCTGCTCGCAAGGAAATAAAAGCCGCTGGGGCGCTGTGAAGGCGGCCGCAGCGGTCGTTGTGCGATCACTTCGTATTCCCTGAGGATCTCGACGAGTTCTCTGGCGTCTGTGATCAAACCTTGGCCGACTCAGCAGTAGTCGTCATTATGGAGCTCTTAGTTTGCCCTATAATTTCTTATGCCTTCATTAATTGCAGTCATTACGGCCGAACATCGACCCCTTGTTTGTAGCACATCTTGGACTTCACCACCCAAATTGTCTCCCGTCCTTCTTGTCTTTGGCTCACCGAAGTCGTTTTTGTAAACAGTCTTGGAGTACAGGGTCTTGGAGTACAGGGTCTTGGAGTACAGGGTGTTGGAGTACAAGGTCTTGGAGTACAGGGTCTTGGAGTACAGGGTCTTGGAGTACAGGGTCTTGGAGTACAGGGTCTTGGAGTACAGGGTCTTGGAGTACAAGGTCTTGGAGTACAGGGTCTTGGAGTACAAGGTCTTGGAGTACGGAGGCCTGGATTAAGAAGTCTAGAGTAGACTGACTTTGAGTTAAGAGACTTGGAGTAGATGGACTTGGATCAAGAAAAGTTGGACTTGATAGAGTTGGAGTAGAGAGGATTGAAATACAGAGATTTACTAAATTTCACGCTAGCCATTAATGATTATGTATTTTGCTCAAACCTCCTACCTTGCTTTCAGGAGGCGCTCAGCAGGATATGAGAAAACTTCTTGACTGATTGCATACATTATGTCTTAATGTGAGCAGAAATTGTTATCTATCGTAATTTTTATACAATCTTTTCTTTTGTAATGAGCTATGGATTAACGGGTCCTTGAGTTAACTTTTCTGTTGTCTTCTGAACGCATACTGTAAACGATGTTTCTGTTTTTCAATGAGCTTGGCTCTTTTAAACATCCCGTTGTTAGACACTCTTAGCCAGCGTTAGGGATGAAACTGAACAATTCATAAAGAAAATAATCAATTACGTGGGACCAGTGAATTCTGTGTACTCGTACATCTGCATGTATTCGAACATTTAATGTACGTAGTTGGGATTATCGTGGAATAAATAAATTATAGTCACACTTTGTCATGGCTGCCCGACGGTTGCGAAGTTTTTGCATGTAAATTAGAGAAACATTTGTAGTTTTCGCTGCTCATTTGGGAGTACATTGACTGATGTGGCTAGTATGTGTTACCTTCTTGTGACGAACGTCGCAATTATGCCCTGCAGGCGCTGATGAGCAGCATGTCATAGATTACATCGTGTGCATTTCTTAGTTTACATTCTTCTAAAATAGTTTTTACTATGTATTCGATGTATTGGCAACAGTCTCAAGAACAGAGCAAACTGAAGCTTTTATTTATTTGTGTTGTAATTTCGGATTTGTTATAAGATTTCTCATAATATATTCTAGTAGAGCGATTATGGAAGCGAATCGGAACGAAGTGATTATAGTAGATCTTGAATTGATTTATCATCTTGTATTGAGTTGATGATCGCCGTGCACAGTTGGAACGATGCTTACTGGTCTTTTTAGTTACAGCATTATCTTTTCACAAGTTTTAAATTTAACCTCGTCACACGAATGAGTTGTCTAGTGCTATAGGTTGTTACCGGATCAGTGATGAATTCACGTCGTATTCGGGGCTGCGTGCTCTTATGTACAAATGTGTTAAGTGTAGTACACTTTGCTAGTACCTTAATGGTGAGCTTCATAGCCTACAGTAGGTGTGCGTTGACCTTATTTCTAGAGTATGCCTGGTAATCCTTGATATGATATTTGGTTTATGATAAATGCAAATTTTCCCATGATAGACGTTGCTAGCACCTTTGTCCTGAATATGAAGGTCTAACCTGCTTCCCTCCAGCTTCCGTGCAGTTTCATGTTTGTCTGAATTAACAATTTCAAAGTTTTTCTTTAAAAGTTTAATTTTAAGTTCAAAACAAGAGTGAATCTAAGTGAGAAAGATAAAGTTCCTGATTCTCCATCTCCTTCCCCACTCCCACATGACTGTAGAAAAATACCAAAATAGTTGAAAATCATCTCCTCCTCTCACAATTTTTCCCGCGAAAATTGCCCATATTTCCTCTAATTTCATGCGGGAAACGGCCTTGATTTTTTTAAGGGAGCCTTACTTCAAGAACCCCCCTCCTCCCTCCCGCAGGGGAAGGCCACCCTGGACCCCGTCCACCTCCTTGTCCTTCCGCCCACACCGTCGGCTGGGAGAGCCAATCAATCCTGACTTTTCCTGTTACCTAGCATATTTTCCTAATACACATATTTCCGTTTGACTGCACGTCAATGCTACATATTGGGTGTAAAACAAGTAAATGGTTGGCCTATATTTTCTGTTGATAAGCTGCATATTTGTTCAAGCACGCACATATCACACGTAGAAGAAATCATATTGAACGAACATGATTCGGTACGCGGGGCAGTGAAGGGCTGAAGTGTCTGTGCGGGCCCTCCCTGCGCCCGTGTGGACGGACCCCTGGCAACTTAGATCTCTGCCGAGTTGGTGGGCCAGTCTGGCGGGGCTAGTGACAGAGTTTGGCAGGGTTGCTGAGTTAGTGACAGAGTTTGGCAGGGTTGCTGAGTTAGTGGCAGAGTTTGGCAGGGTTGCTGAGTTAGTGGCAGAGTTTGACAGGGTTGCTGAGTTAGTGGCAGAGTTTGACAGGGCTGCTGAGTTAGTGGCAGAGTTTGGCAGGGTTGGTGGGAGTGTTTGGCCTAGTTTTGTTGAGCTAGTGGCAGAGTTTTGCTGAGCTAGTGGCAGAGTTTTACACTGTACGTTGTCACTTTCTCCTGGGTGCTCAGATGCTCAGAGGAAAAAAGTAGCTGAGGCTGATGAGGAGGAGAATTTTGGCCGCTGACTTGACTGTGACAATTACAACGCTTCGAGAAGTATTTTAGTTTCAAGTCTTTTATGATTTCTGAATTTTCGCGGTACAATTGCACTACTTCGACCCATAAAAACGTTTACCAACTTGAGCGGGTGAACTTTCCACTGAAATAATTTGTAGATTTCACTTGTTTTCTCACATCGTTTGTTGTTTCGAGCACCACACAGCACGTCGTACTCGGAACGTGTTACACAGAGTGTAACGAGTACTAATGACGTGTATAGTTACGTTATACTTTGCGTTTTAAGTACAACTTCAACGCTGGAATAAGCATGCGGTCTTGCGCACCATAGCAATCACGCGAGGCATGTATTTGCTTCCTCCTTCGTCCCTCCGTCCTCGCAAACCTTGGAAAAATCTGATTATCCGGTCCGGAGAACTCTGGTGTGTCGCCTTCTTAGGGAATGTCGGGTATTATTTGCTTTTCCAAGAGAAGCGGTGGTGTGGGATAGACCCCTTAGACGTGAACAAGAGGCGAGCACACTTTCAGCTGCGTCGTGGAGTCCGGAAGAAAAGTCATCCGGAGCGCGGTCACCCTGCCGTATCTGCCGATCATTTTGGCCGCGCCAGTGGATCATTTTGGCCGATCTCACAACTCTGCTACTATGCAAAACGCGCAGATTGATGTAAAATTGATGGATAGGCTGCTTACGTTTGCCTATGAATATATATCGCACCACACAATTCAGTCTCAAAATTACATGACTGTAAGAACTTTACTTTCATCCCTTCAAGCTCTGCGATTCGGTCAACGCTCTGATGACGTGATGTGACGCGTCACATCTGTTCTCATGACGGCACTTAACGCGAAAGCGGCTCTTGTTTTTGGACCCATGCTTATCAATGCAAGAAGAGCTAATTGTCGAAATCTTACTGAGCGAGCATTCCTTGCGTCGCTCGGATCGCATTTTTGATAGAGAGTATTGATTGTATCAATTGTATGAATTCCTTGCGATACCAGAGAAAGCGACTCTGTTAATGCACTTGGGCAGAAATATCTTAAGCCCTTCAATGCAGGTATCCAGGTTACCTGTTCGGTCCAAGTCCCGGTGTGGCTAGGAATTTATTGCACGGTAACCTTCTTCCAGTACTTTCTCCGTTATAATTCACACAGTGTTGAGTTGCTCTAACTTTGTCGATTTTATTTTCGCTGTTAGATTTTAGTTCTTTAATTCTCCAGGAAAAGAAAAGGAGAAAGCGAAAATTCAATTCAAAGAAATTTTCACTGAAGTAAAAAGTGATGCGTGAATGTTGAACAATTGGTAAATGTGAGTTGCTAGAAAGGAAGTATAATTCTGTTTTTTTTTATGGATAATGTGTATCGTATGAGCATAATATGCATCGCGTTTATACTGGATGTGCACGAAAAACGTATACATCGACTTTATTATTCACCAGTGGACACGACACCTACCAAAAGTGGTGGGACAAATGATATTAACTTCTTAAGATGCCATGTTATTTACGGTAACTCTAACAAGAAGCAATGTTATTTTCAGTATCACTGATACAGACTGCTTTAGCTGATAATCTCGCTTTTAATTTAGGAATACGGGCCCGGGAATTTTCTTCTATGTAAATCCAGAAGAGCGTGATACAAAAACGGACGGACAGACTGGTGGACGGACGGAAGGACCAAGCAAGCAACACTGGCTTATTATTTTGTAACTAAGTGTGTAACATTCTTCGCAAATTTAATGTGTTCAATGGGCTCCTATGGTAATAACATTTGAGAAATTACGCAAGAAAATGTATGAATTTATTTATAGGGAATTTAAATTTCATATTATTTATTTATATACTTATTATAGGAGGCACTTGGCATTCCATTATGTATGGGATAATAAGATATATCTATCCCACTGCATAATAATAGCCCTGTGTTGCTTGGTTGGCTGGTCCGTCCGTCCGCCTCTCTGTCACGCTCTTAAGGATTTAGATAGGCGAGAATTCCCGGGTCCGTATTTCTAAGTAATCAGCGAGACTGTCAAAGAAGGCAGTTCGTATCAGTGATACTGCAAATAACATTATTTCCTGCCAAATTTACAATAAATAAGAGAGCCTCTCAAGAAATTAACATTAGTTGTCCCACTAGTTTTGGCGGGGCGCGTCTATTAGTTACCTACGCTACTGATTAACCAGGAAGCAGTTCAAGACTGGAAGACAGAATAAATACATATACAGGCGAGACAGAATACATACATAAGCGAATAATACGGCATCAAAGGATCATAAAAGTTATTAATATATAGTCGATATCAACAGGATCGTGGATTAGCATGATCCTAGAACGTAAAACACAACCAAATTTGTTTACTTCAGATAATTTTCGTTACCGAAATTGACTCTCCAACGCCGTCATTTCCCTCACGTCTGCATCGTCTCAGTTTCTCATACTAATTCTCAACTCGGAGTTTCCGGTGACCCCTTCTCCATGATGACAACAGTCGTTGAGCTAATGGTCGTCTCACAGAGCCAAATAGGAAGTTAAATGCTGTAATTGCTAAGGGGGCTGATCACATAACTGATTCTCCTCCAGCTCTCGCAATATCAGCTTGACGTGCCGCCTAAATCGCGGATTTGCATTGCGGATGCCGCGTTTTGGCAACGCGACCACGCTGTCTCTGTGGATTGTGGTCATCACTGACTAGGAAACTGCGAGTCAACTTTGTACAACCTGATCAATCCATCGAGTTGTCGGAGTGGGTGCATTTTGGAGTGACTCGTCAGCACACCTGACGTCGCGCTGTCCTGCTGATGTTAATGCTGAATTTTCCGCCATGGTAGAACTTCGCTAGAGTTTGTAAGATCTTGTGAAGTGAAAGTAACGTGAGGAATAGCTTTAAGAAAAAAGAAAAAAAATGTTTCCTAAGACGCGTAACTTGCATGATCTGTGATGCATAACCTTGTAAATGATTATGCATTTGCATATAATATGGATGTAAATAAGCAAGAAAATGGAATAGTATATATTCTAGTACATTTTGTCCCGTCATTTTGTTCAACACCTAAAACTAAGTATGAGCTTATTATTGTGTGTTGGTGACCTCATATTTCTAAATGTTTTAGCTAGGGTTGATTTTTCCCCTGCTTCCAAAAGTCTAGATTCACATTATTTCGAATTTACCACTCAATTTTTTATTATATTGCTCACATTCTTCGCGTAACACTACGGTTTTAATTCCTTTGCTCACATTCGTCCTCAGGTGCAACACTACGATTCTAATTGCTCTGTTCCCATTCGTCCTCAGGTGCAACCCTACGATTCTAACTGCTCTATTCCCACTCGTCCTCAGGTGCAACCCTACGATTCTAACTGCTCTGTTCCCACTCGTCCTCAGGTGCAACACTACGATTCTAATTTCTTTGCTCACATTCGTCCTCAGGTGCAACTCTACGATTCTAATTTCTTCGTTCACATTCGTCCTCAGGTGCAACGCTACGATTCTAATTACTTTGTTCCCATTGGTCCTCAGGTGCAGCACTACATCCTGGTGGTGCAGGCGCAGGACACGGGCAGACCGTCCCTCTCGTCCACAGTCACCGTCTACTTCAACGTCCAGGACCTGAACGACAACGCCCCCAGCTTCCACCCCATGAGCTACTCTGACGAAGTCTACGAGAACATCACGGTCGGCTCGCCAGTGTTGACCGTCTACGCTTCAGACCAGGACTCCGGTGCGTCTTGTTCTTAGATTTGGTGTTTTGTTGTTATTTGATGTCCGTGTGGTGTTATTTGATGTCCGTGTGGTGTTTTGATGTTATTTGATGTCCGTGTGGTGTTTTGTTGTTATTTGAT
>VOMN01015834.1:0-28718 GCA_014899125.1 Orchestia grillus | reverse complement strand
GAACACAGGAGGCAAGGAGTGGTGTACGCCCATGAGACGTTGTGTTTACAACGTAAACAAGACGTAAGTGTTATGGCAGCAGTTCATTCTGGCCTTTGGAAGTAATTTAGTATTCACAGCTTCAGGTCATGCGGTCGCTGTGTTAGATATTGCCTTGCCAAGATCGACCTACGAGCTCTTGGCCATAAACTCTGTGTATTTAGCAGCCAGGCACTGAAATGCACCGTGCAATGAAACATCTTTCTATCTAAAGGCAAAATATTCGATCTGGAAATACCAATTTTCTAAAATTTATTTGTAAAATATTGGTAAGTGTTTCACAAAGAATAACCGTATTATAAAAATGACACTTCGGAGAAATTACTTTCGTTGTTTGAGAGCTATGGAGTGAACATTGCTACTTAAATAACAATGCTCTCTAATCAATTAGATAACTCACTGAGTGTCGTGGATGCTAAATTTAATTATAAAAAAAATGAATGGAGGATGCTATGAATTTTTATTATGAGTTCTTATTCAACATGCATTCACAACACATGTCACGTGCGACTACAACATACAACGAAATCGTGGCTTTCTCTTCTTTCACTAAGGAACTGTTGGTAGGCGAGCCTCTCGACTTGTTATGTGGACTTGATCATGCGTAGTGCTCGTCGCAGTATGTGGACTTGATTATGCGTAGTGCTCGTCGCAGTATGTGGACTTGATCGTACGCAGTGCTCGTCGCAGTATGTGGACTTGATTATGCGTAGTGCTCGTCGCAGTATGTGGACTTGATCATGCGTAGTGCTCGTCACAGTATGTGGACTAAGCCCACCAAGCAGCTTGAGTTATTATCATTGTGGAATTGCGAGCTCGAAGGTTTATCGGTAAATTTCAAACTAATGTTCAACGATGACTTTCGTTTCTTTTAAGAGCTCGTATGTTTGCCTTCCTGATGAGTAAACCTCTGAGAGAAGCGCTTTCTGAACGAGCCAACTATTTCCCAACCCATCTCAATGTAATTGAGTTACTTTCTAAATGTCTGAAAATTGTCTCTCGGCGTTTGCGACTTGCCAATATTTTCAAGAGCCCAGCAGTCCCTGACAGCTTAGACTAGACAACCTGAGGGCTTGTCACACACAGCTGACTCTGTTCGAGTTTCCTTACTTCAGAATACGAAGAACGAAAACAATCTTCAACGATGAATGTTAGACGATAGCCATTACACTACTCTCTTACTTTCATGCATATATTCAACCATTTTGGTCGTTGGGTATAAAAGTTGTTCGAAATACTACTATTCATCTGACTGAGAGTTAAAACCGCAAGCAGCACATCTTTAAATGCCTCATCTTCGTTGGGATACTGTCGGTTTTGCAACATAGTCGCTACAAAATTTCCCACAGTGTTGAACTCTCTTAACTTTGGTGGACGATAATGCATCATCTCAAAAATATCCCTCTCCTCGGAGTCGCTCAAAGGATGCACGCCATGCGTAGTGTACGGCTTGGTAATACGAATGACCGAATGCCCGACGGTCCAATGTTTTTCAATGAATTGAACGTTCGTTTCAAATAGACAGCTGGTCAAGTTGTTTTCCAAGCAAAAACATGCTGAACTACTTCAGATTCTGGTTCCTAATGTTTTTCTGTTTCTAATTTTTGGGTTTTAGAGAGTGGTGTGTTTCTGCGCCTAATTGACTGGGCAAATTTCATCATCTCGTGTGTAGTTGTTTCTGTCCCTATCTCAGCAGACTTACTCATCATCTCGTCTTAATGGGTTGATTTATCTTCTTTAAAAGATCGTCACCATGAAGCCATAAGTAACTGCGCTCTCGTATACACATCTGCTTGTGTTTCTCAAGCTTTGAAGTTCCCATCAAGTTAAAAGCAATTCCAGTCATTAGTCTAAAAGTTTCAATTCTGTTTGTGCCATAATGGATTATTCCTTTAATGATCGCATTACAGCGACTTTTGGACTTTACGCTCGTCAGGAAAGTGAGGCCGCTGTAAAATGTTCTCTGTGAGCCAGGCGCTACGTACTTGTTGGAGTTCATTTTTTGCTTTTCTTATAATGATTTTTCCCTGCGCCAACGTGAGTGCCCGTCTCATAACGAGAGTGGAAGGAGACTATGCAAACCGATGCTATGTTCCCAGTCTGTGCGATTATTTTAATTTATTATTCTTACCCTGCAAGATGAGGTGGTAAACGTTCGCTCACTTTGCCTCAAAAACTCCGCCTTATCAATAACTCCAAGTTTGTGTTCGAAAATTGGTTTCGGATTTCTTCGTGCACCGTACAAGAAGCCCTCGGGTGTTTTGTACGCGGTTCTCTCTCACCCGTAGCTACTCAGTCTTTCTCAGTAAAATATTTACGCCATCTTGGCAGTGACCACCATTTCCGTGCATTCATTTTGATTATGAATTACACTCTGAGTTGACACGCATCCACTGAGCAGATTTCTATGTTTTTGGAATAGTTAAATGATTGGCATGCTACAAAACATGTTCAGGAGAAGAGCTGTTGTACATTTGAATCAAGTGCGATAGAATTACTGTAGCTTAACAATGTTTAAGCAGTTTAAATAAGTTTGGACTTATATTTTCCTTTGCACGCGTCATGCACGCGTTAATGTGCGAGAGCAGATAGCCTGTGCTGAATCTGCTTTCGTAATAAGTGCACCGAAAGTTACCGAAATCGTTATCGATCATGAATTGTATTGATAATATAACTATTTTTCTAACTCACGTTTGTTATTCCGGTGATTCTAAATTAAAACTAATGATAAACTAGATTTCAATGCACTCTAAAAATAACTGGTACACTTTTCAAAATGCTATCACAATTGCCTTTTGATGGGTGGGTTGTGAGGGCCAGAGGGCTGTGAGATAGACTCGCTTCGTTAATTCAGTCTGCCAGAGAGTTTAATGGTTCACACTTGTGTTAGGACTAAACCTGCATAAAATATATAAAAACTTTAGAAATGCTTGTTTCCTTTGTGTAGTGACTGGACACAGTAGTATTGGATTTTACTATTTGTTAGAGCTGATGACTGAAAGAGATGACTTAGAAGAGCTGATGACTGAAAATCGCCACTCCCTGTTGACAGCTCAAACGACTTCCAGGAACTTTAGGCCTCTCAATCGTTCGACGGAAAAATCTCTAGTGAGGCTACGACGTCTTTCTCTACTGTGGGTGCATGTAATGGGTCATGGATTGACTCTGGCTTCAATATAACCCTCAACCGAAAAACTGTCATTACATTATGGTATTCCTTATTCTCTGACTGTTATTTTTGTTCTTAATGTATTTATTGGCTCTATGACTCCCGTGGTGGCACGGAAGCATTTGGCTCGTGTGGGAAGTTCGATGTGCAGTTTACAAGCACCAATGTTTTTGCTTGGGTGGCGAGTGATTAATTCTGTATTGATAAATACGAATGTTCTGAAAAGCATCTTTTATTTGACGAAAACACAAGTTAATTCTTCATTTTGTAGATAATAATAATAAGCTCCACATTAGAAGCTACATATATTCCATAAAATATGGGCAAATTTATGTGTGAGTAAATACACGAGGCAAAAATTTTGTTCAAGTCTACCATCTATTGAAAATCATCGAGCATCGGAACAACTGCACCAAAGTATTGATGCGCAAGCTTGCACCGTGGTGAGGGGGACTTTTGTAAGTACATTGAAAATTGAAGTGGTGTTATTTCACTCCTGCTGGTTGAGGGAGCAGGCATTGTTAACTGTATAATTCTATGGCATTTTATTTCATGAGCATTTATCTAATATAATTCCCAACTTTTAAGCTCCTGCTCTTCAATGTTTGAAGTTGCTAACGTTTTCAAATTCCCAAGAGCTTTTGCCCCCCCCAAGCTTTGTACATTCTACGGTCGCCGCTCACATCTGCTTGTGGATGAAAACCCTTGCTTTTTAAATTCTTCTGAAGATGAGGCAGGTGTCAAAAACCTTAGTAAATTTAATGAATGCGCTATGTGTGGCAGCAGGGAAATGTTTTTTCCAGCCTTCATGTTATTCATTTTGAAATTACGGTTTCCCTTTACGAAATCGTTTCGCAACATTTCTTAAAAATCATTGTCTTTGTATTGCTTCCAGCTACCCGCACGTGCATTCACGAGTGATTGGTCTGGTAAATGTCAAGTGAACTTCTCCCAAATGATCCGCGTGTGCGAAAACTGAAATTAGGGCACGTAAGAGGAAAAATTATTTTTCTCCTTATCTTAGCAGTAAGATTTTTTTACTTTTCCTGTTTAGCTACTCGTACAGGGTTTTTTTTACACATGTACGCGTGTTTTACTTCCACTGTGCATTCGTTACTCATTTGTCGACACTCCGCTATAATTTTATCAATTCAATTCCTCTACTCAGGTATCGAATGTTCCGATTTCCATTGTAATAAGATCAAGACATTCGGAAAGTTCGAGTGGAATCTGGGTTACGCATTCGGCTTTCATTTTGCTTTAGCATCGATAATTAGCTTTGTTCTCTCGACCAACTTGTTTACGGACTGCAAGGCGGCGTCTCTCCCAATTCCTTTGGTGTCCCGCCATCGTTTTGCCACCAATCATTGAAAGACAGCGTCCATGCATGACCAATATATTAGACTCAGAGGCGTCAGGGGTGTTAGAGTCGGTGTCTCAGCCTCGAACACAATATGTTCCTGCACCGCTGGCAGGGCTCTGCTTGTTTTACGAGCTCTACTCAGACCCTCAATGGAAGGTTTGGTCGCTCGCTGTATTGTGGTCTTGTGCGTGCTTTCCAAGGCTGACCAATGGAGTTAGACTTCTTATTGGTCATGTTTCACCGAGCTGCGAGATAATTCGTCTGGTACTGAAATTCACTGTCTACCTTCTTCGATCAATTCTCAAAATCAGTAACACTGAACTAATGCTTCGTTTTTTGTGAGATTATGCGGATTTAAATGTTTCTGTTAATCAATAGAATGAAAGTTTCTGAATTTATTTTCTTCGATGGTGCTGTAAAATTTCTGTAAATATTTGAAGTGCGGAATCTCGGACAGTAAAGAGTAAAAAGTCCAGCTGAAGCTTTTAAGTTCTATTCATCATGAATTCTGGACGTCCTCTATTTTTGTCTTTTTCCAGAAAACTCAACACATACTATGTTTTTTGTAATATTATGCGGATTTAAATTTTGCAGTAAAATTTCCTTTAGCAAATGTGAGCTTCCAATCCTGAGGAATTAAATATAGCTATGTCATATTCTAGTGGGTAACAATCCATATTCCCATGGTTCCAATAGCATGTTGGTTGCCTCCTCGTTTATCTAAGATAGAATAATTATCTATGCAGAAGTATATGTAATTTTTCGCTGTCGAATGTTAGTCGTTTTATTTTGCCTCAATCTAAAACCTTTAAAATGAGGTACTGATATTGGAATACAGAAGCATTGTGTTGTATCAAATATGTGAAATAAATCCGACGTATCGTCGCTATGTTTATGAGTTATATCTCAAGATTGTATAATTGTCTGAATTATGATAAGAAATGTATTGCACGACCCAAAGCTCAATAATAAACATCCGAGTACTCACCAGCAGAAATTTTCCTAGTGCCCTTATACATATTGCATTAGACGCACCGTATTGTAAATTATTAATGAACTCTATGTATTCGTAGCCCATTCTTTGAATAACTTTTCTAATACTACTCCGTAATGTTAATCTCAAAAGATTTATTATTTCATTGTACAAGGATACAACCACATGCTTGGGACTGTGCTTGTTTCTTGATATTGCTTTTCTTACGAAGCTTCCCTTCTCCATTACGTCACCGCTCACAGAAATGCAATACGGGTGGTGTTCTGCACACACCGTGCTTGCTGGGCGCTTAGTTCGACTTGTGTTAGAAAAATCTTAGTGGGAGGCATTCGAAATATCTGCTTTTGAGTCAAAAATACACATTTTGAATATCTGGAACTAAAATTCTAAACTAACTTGGGATACTCAAGGTGGAATTTTGAAAATTTTCATTGTTTGTTGACACCTGCACGGGCTAGATATCATGGGACACGTTATGCAGAGTGGACGCTGTCGACTGATGCCTGCTAAAATGTGAGCCCGGTAAGAAAGTGTGATATGGAACAATTTCAAACCGGAATGCTACTGTTTTCGAGGTAGACTATGAAGATTCATGCTTTTTTGAAGCTTGCCTATTCAGGTCTAATTTACATTCATCAGGCTCAATTTACCTGAGCTCTTTTCATCAGATGTGTACTTCTTTGACGTCCTTAGTTGGAATTCACAATGTTGTAATTTGGAGGCGTCTGTTAGTGGCAGTGAAGTCCTTTCATTTCGGTCCTGTACAGGTACTGAGAGAGCTATCGGATATTGTTTATTGGCAGGCCTTTAGAGTCACGTTTTATCAAAGAACTTCAAAAAGAGAAAAACAGATAACCTCTACGAGGATTTTTCATTGTCCTGGCAGGAGACTCAATATGTAGGGGTGTCAAAACAAAGAACTTATTGTACAGGTTGTCGATGCGGCAGAGGATCTCCACAATGCGCTTTTGTATCATGTTTGGTCATTGTCTTGGAACAAATTTTTAGCCGTTGTGAGGGAGCTGCCCACGTAATTTTTTTAGGGGTAAAATCAATGCCCGACAAATCCCCTCAATAAAGTTCGTGCAAATATCTTTTCAGAATGTTCTTGGTTAAGTAGTTTTACGATCTTATTTTATCCACACGAAAAAATTCATAAAATGGGCGTTCCAATCCGAATAGGGCGGTTCTTAGTCAGCATTTTATTATCGCAATATTTGCATTAGTTTAACAGGTGCCGTACGGTGCGAGATATTCCTCCGCGCGACTTCAAAGAAATTCCCTCGATTGAAGTAATGGATACCTGGTAAAGAATTAGCGACTCTCGTTCTATTTCCAACAACGGCTGCAATTAGTGGCAGCTCAGAAGCTAAAGATATGGACGTAAAAAGTATGATTTATTATAAGCTGTTCTCAATGCCTAACTTATAATAACTCAATGCCTTCGTGCGTATCGACATTGATTAAGTTTCTCATTATTACAGAGTAATTCTTTCCAAACGAAGTTGAGCGTTCACTGTTCGCCATGGTTCGTGATGCATTCTTCTTTTGTACACAGCTAATTTTTTTGACGCATTAGCTTTGAACTTTCTCGTTTAATTAAAAAGCATCACTTCTTTAGAATGACACACCAGAACTTTTCAAACTCTCGTCTAACATTTTTTTGAAAGATTTCCTCACGTTGGTGTGCTACATCATTTTTGCTTTGATGATTTATATTTATTTCGCCATGACGAGGTACGGAGGTGTTGCAACGTTCTGATTACGGTATCTCTTTTCTTCAGTGATTTTTCGATCTTATTTTGCCTCGATTATATGAAGTTTCTTCTTCATTATCAACTTCACGAGAGTTTGAAAGAATACTTAAAAAAATGAATTCAATGGTACCCATGAGTACTATTTGTACTTTCGCTTTTCCGGGATTGGTCTTTCACAGATTTTCATGTTCGTAAAATAAATCTTGAGCGGACAAGTGAGCTCGTTCATCACCTAGTCACATTACAGAGTGTCTCAAAAAATGTATACCTCACATTGAAGAGCTGATAAAATGGAACGCAATGAACCGATTTTATCACACTTGGTCTCATTGGATGCTGAAATTCATTCTTTATCACACCATTGCAGGTTTTAAAAAAGCGTAACAATGAGAAAATAATTGCTGTGAATTCACATCGCTTAATTCGGTCACAATGAGTAACCTCGAAAGCCCTAAAATGCACAGCCTTCACTCAAGGCGCCAAGGATTTCCGCGAATCGTCATGCAAAGGGCGCATGAGGACGGCTCTCCCATCACCAACATTCGTAAGTCCAAAAATACACAGTGCCCACTGTGGAAACAAATGTCTTGTGCATCAGATAAAATAAATATTTGTACATGTATATACGCATCAATAGGAACTTCCTGATACTATTCAGAATGGCAGGGGTTCTTAGCCCCTCCTTATTTTATTATTACTCTGACATGATGTAGACGCACTGACTGCTATGCAGACGTGAGAATTGATTATCCAACGAAACCTATTCTTGGGTCTCATGTTTTTGTCACGTCTTCAATTGAAACGAGGCCATTGAAGGCTGTCTCAAGGACGAAAACTCCATTAAAAAGAAATAGTAATCCTATTGCTCGTCTATACAGAACGACGATAACAAGCAAAGACGACTGCATTTGGCAGGCTATGTACCGCGCTGAAAGGCTTTATTTTTTTCCCTAGCTGGACCGGGTATTTTGTCAGGTTAGAACGTTTTTTCTAATGGAACAACGTTATGATATTTTTTTACGTCTGAAGAAATGCTGCCACATAGACTACCTTTCTTGGTCCTAGGACATCGCAAGACAACGGACGTCTTCCAATGTTCCTGATTCATGCTCTTAACTTATATTTAGTAACCATTTTAACGTACTAATTGCTTTTCTCCTTTATCATTGAAAACTTATGCAACCAGTGACCTTTATTAATGCCAACGGATTTGTGTATTCAAAAACATGACGGCTTAAGTATAAAAATTAGTAGATACAGTATCTCAGATAGTCGCCTAAAATTAGTGGATCCTTTAGATTCATATGAACGAAAATTTCACTCTGATTAATGGAAGCGTGAATGACATTTCAAAATTTTGAGTCATTTGAATGTAAAACAATACAGTCAACATTTCGTTCCGGAATCTATGATTTATTAATTTATTGCAGGATTTTCCCTTTCGCGGTATAATTTAACAAGATCGTTTTCAGGAAAAAAGGCATTTATAGATAAAAATCATTTCAGCGCAGTGAAGTCTTGAAAAAGACGCATAAAATTCTGTATAATATTTACCGCCGAGCAGGTACAAAAAATTCTTCGCGTAGGTTGCAAGTTCGACGAGACGCACCTTTCGTGTGAGGAAGTAAGAGAATCTATCGAGACCCGCTGAGCATTTCTCCTGCGTCGGGCAGGCAGCGGCTGCGTATTTGATCCCTCGAGCTCTAACGGAACAAAAAATTCAGAATTCAGAGGAACTTCGAGAAGGCGAGCTGGCGTCAGAGAAGAACCTCGTTATGTGTGCAAACACGGAGCGGCAGCTCTATCTTTCTCAGCCCTTCCAAATAGACTGTAAAGACGATAGAGTTGTCTACAAAGACTACTAATAAAAAACGATTCAAAAATCTGATACATTATAAGTTTGGATGAGCATAATAAATGTTCCTACTAAAGAGGAGAAGTGAACACACAGATAGAACACGAAGGCTTGGTTACTTCCTGAAGAACTAGTCTTAATTATGCTCGACTCAATAAGTGCAGAAAACAGTCCAAGAAACTGAAAATGGATGGAAAAGATTATAGTGCGATGAGAAAGCCAAAATTCTACCGAGTATTTTCTAAATGTTTTAGAAGTGCAAAGGGTGTGATACGAGAGAAAGAAAATAATCCCATTATAGAGCATTGAAATTTTTTATTAGTAAATGGGAGATATTACGAATCTTTTCATTCACGTTTTAGATATGACGTTATTAGTTTACATGTTCTCAAACATAACTTTATTTTGTATTCGGTCTATATACAGTACTAATGTACTAAGTTGTTGAATTTTTCTTTCATGAAACCTTTTCCCCATGATCAATGAATTTTTTCGTCTGTATGATGTCTTTATCATATTATTTCAATTCTCACTAATGAAAATATAAAGGAATTTCAATTCATAACATGAACCAATTTGTGCACGCAGTCATCATGCCACATTAATGGGGAAGAATGACTGAATTACAACATTCACCTGAATCTCTACCTTTTGTCCATATGTAACACCCAGGTAATTGAGGCACAGTGGAGTTTGTACATAACACCCAGGTAATTGAGGCACAGTGGAGTTTGTCCATAACACCTAGGTAATTGAGGCACAATGGAATTTAAAATTTTCATCACAGGGAATCTAGGCTCGTTAGGCCGTGACTTTAAGTTAAAAAGTTGGAAATATTTTAAGACCTGTGACGGGTTTCGCGAAGAAAAGTTGCGGTAATTTGAGAACTTGCTATAAACAATTTATCACCTCGGGCATTTGAGTTGGGAGGAGCAACGTTCCAACGATCGTTCATTATTTCACAGCCTTGTATGGCTATCCTTTTTTGCAGCAACGTGTGCCGTGCCTTTTACAGAGCTTTCATGCCTACGCTCTTTGAATCACTTCCAATGTAATGCAGATCAATTACCAGAATTCAATTATTAAATTATCGAGAAGGCGTAATGTTAGAAATCTTAAATCTTATTCATTGAACTATGACGCTAATATTTTCCCATTAAAGGGAGTATCTATCTCCGTTTTGGCAAGTGCAGGGTGAAAAAAATCTTTCTAGTTTATCGGTTCTTGCGTCAGATTTCATATCATAAAAAATGAATTTGGCTCACATAGCAACACAATTAACTCAAAGTGGATGTGGGATACTACAAATTGAGAAGCCTTAGCTCTCTGGAGCCTGCCTTTTTGAAAGGTTTAAACTCCAGGGAATTTCCTTTACTGTGTGAGGTGCTTATTTCGACAAATACTTAGTTTTCTCTTGCACGGAATAAATTTTAACATTATATTAGATTGCATTATACATTGAAAATTCGGATCGAAAGTTCTCAGAACAAATTGATCATTTTTCAGCAAGGTGTAGCGCACGTCTTTGAAATGTTGACTTTCTGATGCGCAAGCCTTGTGATAATTTATCGGTGATGAACATAATTTAGTGATGAGTACTAAATATCGAAATTTTGCAAAAAACATCTCAGGGTTCCATGGGTTCCAAAACTGCCCCCAAAATGCACTTGTCACAGCCCACACATGGGAGCTCTGTGTTGAATATTTGTGTTGTGATCTTAATCACCGCATTACTTCATTTTGTGCGACTCTCACTGAAGGACACCGGACCCCCTGCCGGTTTTTCCCACCGGTTCTCTTGTGAGGCCTCTGGTGTTTGTGCTGAGTATTGTTACCATTTAGGAAATATTTAGACAGCATTATTCCTTCCACTGTTTATTGTACCATTTCTTTTTAGTTGCAGGCCATACATTGCTATTGTGGGCACACTTGCGAATGTATAGGCCCTCAGAAAATACAAGTAAATTTTAGGAGCAATTGCATTCTGCAAGAAAGTATCGGATGACAACCGGAAAGATTTACAATTACAGGGTGGATCGAGCTGGAACTTTCACTAATTGGCATTACAGTCATTGAGGGTAGGGCATGTATTTAGATTGGCCGCCAAAATCCCCAGACATGAACCCAAAAGAAAATTAGGGAACCACCTAGGTGGAAAAGTTAAACATAAAGACATCGTCCATGTACTGTAGCTGCAGTACGAGATCAGTTGATGCAGAGTGGTTTAAATTGACTCCGTGTACATTAAGACACTTGTAGACTCAATCCCGAGCTGAATTACCGGAATTATTCGTATTCGTGGAGGCCCTACCCCATATTCGGAGCATTAATTTTTTGTCCGGGAGGCAAAGTGAAACTAGGCATTACGTGAAATACTTAAATATTTCATGTATTATATGAAGTGACTAATTCACTCTGTCGTTAGGCTAAGCTAGGCTCCTTTGGATTTGGTTTGGTTAGGTTAGGTCAGGTCAGGTCAGGTTAGGTTAGGTCAGGTCGGGTCATGTCAGGTCAGGTTAGGTTAGACAACTAGTGTAGTTTAAACATTAAAATTTCAGATATTTCATAAAATGATAGAAATTCTAGTCAGTTCATAAGATGCGTGAAATGTTTAGGCAAGACACACCATGACTGGTTTCAGTTTATACTTGTAAGATGAACTCTAACTTTGGAATTGTCCTCGAGAAAACAAGTGGCATTAAATGAGTGAAACTTAATATGGATCCCCGAGCATTTTTATGCTCTACATTCGAGTCCATTCATTACCAGTATCGACAGAGCATGATCAGTATTTGTGTACTATCGTAAGAGAATTTAGACGTCCTGATAATTTTGAATACTCATAGTTTTGACGCATTTAACTGAAATGTAAACTTCTCTTTCCAGCTAAATTATTAAAGCGACCTTGGCCTTAAGCCGCCGAGAGATAGGAAAATTACTAAATTACTTTTCCAATATCAATATCGTCAAAAAAGTATTAACCGACTGAACGAACCATCCGCAAGTCATCGCAGAGCCGTTGCTAATGAAGCGAATGGAAGGGCAGGGGTTGATCTATGGTAATTGATCTTCATGGTCATTATCCTATTTTTTGTGCAACATGTTGCCAGTATTATCAAGCAACAGATTTGCGTTTACCTATCGAGTTTTTTTCATTTGTTTACTCATCGTTCACTTCAGAGCATACAGTACAGTACAGCATGCGGGTGCAGGACAGTACAGCATGTGGGTGTAGGGCAGTACAGCATGTGGGTGTAGGGTAGTACAGCATGTGGGTGCGGGACAGTACATGTGGGTGCGGGAGATACGCTTAACAGGACGTTTTCGTGTACATACCGCAGCTGCAGACGATTTTATCTTTTTCGTCACATTACGATTCGAAGTCTAACACAGAAAATTCTTTCGTAAATAAATGCATTTAAAACTATCAACAGGGGGCAGAACGCGTTACGTCAGACTGGCATTGATCATCGTTATGAAATTCCAAGAAGCAGCCAACTGCTTGAGTTAGCGCGACTCCTTTCACGACTGCATTCTTCACCAGCACTCCACCGACATTCTACACCAGCACTCCACCGACATTCTTCACCAGCACTCCCCCGACATTCTTCACCAGCACTCCACCGACATTCTTCACCAGCACTCCACCGACATTCTTCATCAACACTCCCCCGACATTCCGCGCCGCAAACGGAGCAGAATATTTTAAGCTGATCATTAGGTCCCCAGACCGTCGGAAGTCGAGCTGCCGTTTAAAGGAAGCCGCTTCTCGAGGCTTGCCCTGATGAGAACCTCCTCGAAGACCTACATGACAGCACGCTCTCTCTATCGCCAAATTTTCGCCTTCTTCATTTTCATACAATTTGAAAACAGGAAAGAAGGGAAGAAATTTTTTGTTTCAACTCGTGTGGTACGTCATGATATGTTGGTAAGCAATTATGTATTTATGACTCATAGCGGGGAAAGGTTGTAAACGAATAGAAATATTCCTTTAAAAAAATTAGATTTAGATCAATTTTTCTGATATTACTTTTTAGGAGCAGCTGTTGCCCGCAATGAAAGTTCTGGCAGCATCATGGGACTTCTTAAATATAATTATTTTGTTTTCAATAATAATTGGTAACTTGATAGCTTTTTTCAACTTTGATGAAGCAAGGCTACAATTGGGGTTGCTGCAGTTATCGCACCAGCAATATTTCAATATGAATAGAGCTTGATGACTGTAAAATACGAAAGAGGTCTGTAAATGTAAAGGTCAAACCATCCTTACGTAAAAGACTGCGATATTTTTCTCCCATCACAGGTCAGAGCGAACATTTTCAAGGGTTAATAGAAGTCATAACTGCAAAAGAAGAGACTACTCGTTGTTTTGCATCCAAAGTGTTATCCAAATTGCGATGTGAGCGCCTGACCAAATTGCGTCTAGCCAGAGTCACAATAAAAGCCAACGAGCTTGAATTGATTTAATTTTCAAACCTCACGTATGAGTCGAATTTGGCACAAAATGGAACGTTCAGTCGGTGCATGTGTCAAGTCCCTCAGCCACACGATGTATTTTTATCAGAGAAGTATTGTGTTCCCGAGGAATTTTAAACGATGAATAAACTCTTTGACTAGAGGCCGAAAAATGGACGATCTCTGCCATACCAGGCTTTGCAAGTTCACATTTTTTTATGTTAATCCTTTCCAAATAAATTTAGTTTTCAAAGTGACGTATAGGCTTATCAGTCACAAATTATATCTCAATTTATAAAGTAAAATTCATACAACTCTTTTATTTTATAAATCATGGCTTGTGTTATCTATTAATTCATTCTTATGTTTTCTTAACAAACGATGCACAATTCCTTCATATTAAGCCCTTCCTCCCAAATTAAGCAATGATCAATATTTGTGGTTGTGTCACAGTGCGTGCTATACGTAGAGTTTGTTGGTCCGTATGAATGCACCGTAGAGGTGGGCGGTGCACGAACGTCCCCCGTAAATAAGGGCTGCAGGCACTCACCTGTTATGCACACAACGCATTGCTACAAAAACGAAGCCGCAGTGAGTTTCAATCAGCGTATCTGCACTGCGCTTCCTGCAGCAAATAGAACCGGAGATTCAGTGCCGGTGTAAGAGAAACTCATTTCGTTTTCTAAACTTCCTCGCAGAAAACGCTTGTGAGTATTTAAAAATCACGTTTGGCTGCATCAGCCAAGGAATCCAGTCAGTGATTTTGCTTGAACTGTTATGTAAACGTAGCTGAAAGCATGAATATAATGTTTAATGAAAAGTTACTCTAAATTGATAATTTATGTCAGAATGTCAAAAACAGATTGTATTTTGAATGACAAACTCTATTTAGAGGAGAATTTAGTTCGTGAGTGAACGCAACTTTTGTACTTGCATATCCTTTGAATACATAAGAAGACTCAATGTAATCACTCACAACTCCGACCATATTTTTATCTTTTGCCACTCATTTCATTATTATGACCCAGTGAGGAAAGCTTCTTATTACTCGCAAGTTCAGCTATGTACAATTACGAAGAGGCTGCTGCTTAATATGAACAGTATTGCCTCGCCACAGTTTATCCCATAAGACTTTGTGAATGAGTTGACAGTATTTTTCATTTCGTTCATCCGAGTGGAAATTCCAGCCGGTAAAATTTTGGGTAGAAATCTACTATCAAGCACTTATGGCGAGTAGTCAGAGCGGACAAGCTATTTTTATGTAAGGGAGACTGCAGTAATGTCCAGTATTGGGAACGGATGGCACCGCCTCAGCCTCTCACGACGCCAGATTTTCCTTCAAGATCTGACCCGACAAAGACGTGCGTAATGAGCAGCAGCTGGCGTAGAAATTTCCAGAGCACACAATGATCGTGCGCCATTTTGTAAGACAGCGAAAACCAGCCCCAAAGCTAGAAAATGATATTGTCGCCAGGCTTTGAGAAAACAAGTTTGAAAACTTTGATGACCGAGTACCTGCTCCGTGAGCCGAGTAACCTGCTCCATAAGCTCAGTACCTGCTCCATAAGCCCAGTACCTGCTCTATAAGGCGAGTACTTGCTCCATAAGCCCAGTACCTGCTCCATAAGCCCAGTACCTGCTCCATAAGCCCAACTCCTGCTCCATAAAGCCAATATGTTGGGAAGTGATCAATGACAGTATTCCTCAGACACAATCACTATGGAGAGAGAAAAATTATACAGCAGCGGTCAATAGAGAAGTGTGTTTCTAAAACCTTTGAAGGCTTCCTACGCTTCGCAGAGCTGTTCATGTAACACAATTACCTTTTATTCTGATACTTGGCAGGCGGGACTCGAGCACTCAGACCCTCTGAGCTCTGTGACAATATGCAAGGCTTTGTTGAAGTTGATTTCCCACACCAAGTGTGAGCAAAATATTTGAATTTCATTTTAGACGTGTGAATAGTTCGCATTATTCATGTGCACCCTGAACGAAAAATTAGATACCCGCTGCTAATATGGTGCAGAACCTTTTCAAGGACGAATAATGGCTGCAATTCTGCGCAGTATTGACTCTACAAATGCCCTAACACACACCTGGTCGATTTTAAGACATTCTTGCATCAACTGATCTCGTACTGCGGCCACAGTACGCTGACAATCTTGGCATTCTAGCTGGTCCCCAAAAATTTTTGTATTGGGTTCATGCTTGGAGACTTAGCTGGCCAATCTAAATGCCTGATGCATCCTGAATGACTGACACGTCACTGAAAGATAGGTTTAGCCCGGTGCACCCTGCGCGTTTCATCCTGGTAGATAGGCAAAGCAAAATACCTTTTTTCATTCAGATATTGTGCAAATAACCAAACTTGCTTATCTAGCAGATCAATGTAGCCGTGCTGGCTTAGTTTAGTCGATAGTTCAACTAAAGGACCCACTTCCATGTAGTTGAAAACGCTATAGAGCAAGACATAATCTCCTCCTAAATGAGAGGCCCTCGAAGAACAATAAGTGACTCAGTTTTTGTCCGAGGAACTTATTAGCAGAAATGCAGGCCACAGGACTCAATGCTGCTGTGAGATTCCTTTTTCGAGAATTGTTTCAATAATTCTACTAAAACTCATGAAATAGATGCTTTCCCCCCCTCTTTTTCCAACCAAAAATGTATCTAGGCAGCACCCAAGAGTGCATTACTTGTTAAAAGTAGGGCGCCTTTCATGCAAATGTCCGTTTGTCTAAGCAAGTTTTACGTGATGCGTTCTTTAAGTTGACATTGGTATGTCTTTCTAGCTGTGCATGAGTCTAATTATTCTTAAGAGGGGTGCTACACATAATAATTTTTTAATTTTACTGCTCAATATGTACTGTATTATATATGTTATATTTTTCTTTAATTATATTTTTTGCTGTGCCACATAGAGTCCACGTGACGTCCAGTTAGTTTCATCACGAAAGCTCCTTGATTCAACAAGGGACGAACTGACGGCTCAGGTTGACACTTTCTGCAGTTTGTGCGCTGGATTTATGTGCAGTGCAGTAGTATGAATAGAAACAGGCAACTTTTCTCCAGTAAGCCGTCAAAGTTTTTTGTCTCGAGCTTGTGTGAATTCTGAGTCGTAATTTTTGTTTTACCTTCAGTTGCAGTCTCCGACTGAAAAACGGCTTTCACTTTGTTGTTAGGACTCAATCAAGAGAACTATTGTTAGAACTCAGTCAGAACAAGGAAAATAATGTACTTCGGAACGCATCACATTTTCCGCTCTCACTCAATGGATCAAATCAAAAAATGATGTAGGTATTGTGAGAAAGTTTCAAATTAAGCAGTTGCCTTTTATACAAAATTTAATATTTTTTCTAGTTTTCTGTCTAGTTTTCTCTCGTAATGATGAGCTGAAGATGAACATCAGGTATTACTACGCATCGAGTCTTTGCATCTGATGTGCAAGAATATTGCTAATAGACAGGCAGACTTTGAAATGCTATGCATACTGTAGTACAAAATCGATTCGAAGTGCGGACTTTTGCCACTGTGGAAGTAATTTTTAGGAAGGTAAAATACCACTAAACACATTGTTTAATGCAGAATCGGACAATTCATTTTTAACAATACGTCAAAAGAGCACGCTTCACTAGCGCTACAAAATTTAATGTGAGTTTATCACAGAAAGGTCACGTGAGGAATCAGGTTATCAATTTATTTTTGCAAATAATTCCAGGACATGCTGCACCCTTAACTATTTATAAGTGCCATGCATTCTGTTATATTTAATTCGCCCCATCTCTACAAATAGAGAATCGCCATTATCTAGTTAAGTTCAGCGATTAATTAGTAAATTATATTTTCACTCTGTAATTGACGTGAAGAATTGAAAAAAGATCGAGATATGGCTAGCGTCTAAAACTATTTTACGACGCGGCTGCAAAGCTAGACAGACTTTGCGGTTTTACGCAACTTACAACCGGTCGTCTGAGTGTATCGAACGTTAACTAAATTTTAAATATGGATACGATACTGGACTGTTACTAGCAAGGTCTCGGTAAGGAGGTTACACATATGATTTGCAGCTCTGAGCTGGTCTGAATTTCGCGATGAAGAAATGAGCAAGTCTATGATGCGCTTTCAAAGTTCGGATTCACCTCTGTTGGATCTACACTCAATAAATTTGAGCCTTCGAAGTCACCAATGTCTACTTACAGCCCGAGCCAGAGTTGTCATTCACGTACATTTTATTTTGAATCTGAGCACCAAATGCAAGGAAGAATAAGCTAAGGATACATGACCACATGGATACAAGGATGCAAGGATACAAGAATAATGGATACAAGGATGCAAGGATACAAGGATACAAGGATGCAAGGATACAAGGATACAAGGATACCAGAATGCTAGGATACAAGGATGCAACGATGCAAGGAATATTCCTTTAATATGTTAAAATTTGCTGCTCAGATGCATTGAGCAAAATGTTAATTAAATGGAGATGCTCTTAGATCGGAAAGCTCAGAACACCATGCATCAATATTATGCTATGTATAAATGGATCTAAATATATTTTTAACATCAGCAAGGATATCATCATGTACAATTTACATCCCATCGACAAGCTTAGCTATTCTTAAAGTGATCGATTTGAAAATGAGCTTTGAATTTACAAGAATCGTTGAAATTGGCCGCCTGAGGCCGCCAAGTCTGCGAGGAGGAGTTCGTTTTGGAACCCTGCGTCGCTCTGATCTGTAGGATTGGCTGCTAAGCATCCGTCCTCAAGATTGCACTGGATTGAAGCAATTTGGCCTTCGATTGCTTTTCCAGGTCGAAAGAAGGCCTCAGGTAAGGGAAATATTCCCACTCGAGAAAATTTGAATTCTAGCGAGGTCTGATCGACGAGGAGAATTTCCCGTAACTCTGCGTGAAATGAACGAATCGGGGGGTTTTGCGATCAGATTTCAGTGTAACTGAAGATTCTCTGAGAAGACTAATGCACTGCATTAGTACCATGACATGCTGGTAAGAACGGATTGCAATGTACCTAATATAAAATAAGGCAAATGATAAAGACGTTGAAAGAGTCTTTTGAGTATGAAATATTGTAAGCTAGTAGATGCACCCAGCCAAAAATAGTGCTACAAATGATGTTAAATTCTTAGCATGCCCTCCAATTTACGGTAACTCTGACATGAAACAATGTTATTTTCAGTATGCCTGATACGGACTGCCTTATCTGACACTCTCATTATTAGTTTAAGAATACGGACTCGGAAGTTTTGCTCTTATCTATATCCTTTAAAGCGTGGCAGAAAGACGGATCAACCAAACAAGAAAGCAACATCTGAGTATTATTATACAGTGGGATTCCATAACAGTAGCTTGGTGCCGTAATTCTTTGTAGAATTAAAGTAATATGAATATAATCTCATTCCACCTGGACAGCTGCGTACGAACCTCTTAGTTGTCAAAAACCCTGGAACTGATTAGACAGATGAGCATTGTTACCTGACTTCATGGCAATTTCAATTTAGGACTACTTAAAACACGTACCCTTCATTATTCCACGAATGCTTCAATTAATGTCCATTGCCACTTGAAAACTGTTGAGGATAGGTCCCATAATGAACAACTGGCGGTGAAGATGTGCTTGAATCAGGGCTAGAATCTTTCCCGTCGCCACTTTGATCAGCCGTACTTTTCATCCGAGTCATTTTGATTGAAAAATAACAGTAACTTGATCGCTATTCCATAGTAAAACATGTGATTATGCAAACGTGGCAGAGAGAAAAACTATCATTTTATTTTAACGTAATGAATAACTGGAAATTTCTATCTCTAAGTGAGCTATGTTTTAATATGTAACCCTCCAATCAACGAGGATCTAACCAGTACATACTGAATATGTTAGAAACCTTAAACAGAATTACTTAATTAAAACAAAGAAGTATTACCTTGAAAACAAGATGAAATTATAGATTGAATTGATTACTTCACATGTCCTACGTTTTCCATTCGCATTGTTTCAATTTTTGTTTAATTAAATATGAGGCGGCTAATATATATATCGGTAGAAAATTCAATCCTGCGGTAAAATGTTGCAAGATTAGTTTCTAACAGCGTTTCTATATCATATTATCAGTACAGTTCCCACATTCGGAAAATTTCCTTCACTTTTTCTAATCTCAGAAAAAGTTGTAATAGATACGTTCTAGAAGTACAACAAAAGACTGCCAGTAAAGTACTGACTCGTTCGAAAGGAATTCTACTCGCACACAATCCGTCACACTTCTACCTCATTTAAAATGATCTATGATCGAATACAAAATCAAATACTCAATTTTAATTGATAGATGTCATTAAATAAATTTGGAATCTTTCGCATCAGTTAAAATTTTTTACAAACAAAGAGTATCTTAACAAAGAAAAGTGTAGCGTGATGATTCATCTGCTTTTTAACAAAATTATATTATTCTGGCCCCAGCTGCAGTCGAAAAGTAAATTCAAATTTTAGTGGCCTAAGAGGAGTTGTCTTTGAATGCGTAGTGTGAACATAATTCTCACGCACATAATTAAAGGATGCATTATTTATCAGTCGTGGCGAAATTAGAATGCAGGAATACTTAGATTAAAGTGTTAGTTGGAAAAATTTTGCGGCCATGCGTACGAGTTTTAAAAAGTAACTTAAATACTGGTTGTCATTTCCGTAGATTAATCGAAGAGCCCTCGTATGTCTCGGGCTTATACAATAATACGTTGCTTTCATTCAATCATATTTAGCTCTTATTGAACATGTTTCCAGTATTCTCAATGCATATCGATGAAATACTTTGGTGAAGTGCATGATAATTTCAGTGACATTAAATTTAGCATTGAACTTAATTTAATCGATATACAATTTAAAATTTTATGTCAAACTTACCGGGGCATAAAAGACGATGTTCCATATGATCCTCTTGTGTTTTTTTGAATTCCCATCGATAAATATATGTTCAGCTGTTAAAAGTAATCTGTTTGTCGTTAGTTTTCCAATGAATTCGGAAAAGTTCAAATTATACACAATTTCAATATGATTTTATTTCTCCCTTCGCTGCCATCACTTAGGGTTTCGTATTAAACCCTCTGAAGAATTACCCTGAAAACACCGGCGGTGCATTCACACGGTCTGTATAACTCACATTGACCGTGTGAATGCAACAACCACGGCCACGAGATATCTCGGGATAATTCGTTAAGATATTAAAATGCTCACTTAATTTCACTATAGTTACAGAATGATTTCTCTTTTTTTTTGCTTCGTTGAACTTCTCATTTGACGAACGCTCGTGATGCACAAGAAAATATTTGTATGAGTTATTTTGTTTGAATATATATAGTTTACGATTCTACTTTATAATTTTGAGCTTCAATCACTGGGTTCTACTCAAAGAGCATTTTTATTTTATACCTCTAACTACCACATATAGTGTTTCTCAGGATTCTAAAGCCAGAAATTAATGCAACAATGCTAAAGTTAATAAAATCACCAGCTTGATTGAATTGAGCATTTAATATTATGGTAATAGCAGTGAGAAATTTGTGTAGAACTATTTTCAGTGCTTTAAGTTAACTGGTCTCATTGAGAGAAAATAGATGATCTCTCAAAAAGAAGACATCCTTTTGTGAGAAAATGTTACCGAGTGGATCCTCCTAGTAGCTTTAGCATGGTTGTGTACTTTGAGGAAGTAAAACTGGAAGCATGATGAGCATACAGTACCTTATTGGTATAGGAAATAGTTACTCAATAGCTTTTTTACTAGAGTAGCTATTTTTTTTTGCTGAAAACCTTTCTGAATTGATCAAATTAAAAATAACACTTTGTTCACATCTCTTACAAAAGTTTTTATAACACTGCAGAATGCGATTGACATGAGGCTACGTTGCAGGCCTCCTGAACTTAGCTAAGCCTTTTAAATTAAGAATTTCCAGCACTAGAAAATATTTTGAAGTATTTCAGTCGTCATTGGATTCGACGCTATAGTGTTTTGAAGATTTTCTTTCCAATCTGTACAACCAGATGCAGGATTTTCTGTGACAGCTAAATTTCGGATTCAATGCGCACATTTCGAACGACTTCTGCATCTTAGAAAGCAAGCAAAACAAATTCGCGCAATTCTGTACCGTAATGAACTTCAACAGAAAGTGCAGCAGCACGAACTACTGACGCATGAACTTCATTTATTCCGGAAAGCTTTTAAGATTTTTAAGCGCTATACATGGCGTTAGATGGTTGAAGAGCAATGACTGCACCTACGAAAAATTCATTACCTGTTGTTTCAGAAATGTTCGTAACAGCGTGATACATACATTTTCCCTCTAATATGTTAATTCAGCCAAAAAAACTTTATGTGCTGAAAGATCAGTGGCTCTTTCAAGAACAGTTTCAGCTACAAAACTGTTGCAATACAAATAACACACCAGCTTGAAGCAATGTTGCCGGCTCAAAACACATATATGGTTGTGGAAGCGTACTTTCAATTTCTGAAATGCCTGACTTTGGAAGTGTGTTTCCAGACCCAGAGAGAGTGAAATGAAAATGGTATACTGTGCAACGTACGTCCCTGTGCATGCGTAATCACTTGAGAAGTTCAAAACCTTAAGGTGCACTTTACGTCAAGTAAATCATCAAAGCGGTACTGCTAGTTGACTAAAACCAACTTCTGAGCTGTTAGGTTTCACTAAATCACTTTACCATTTACTTGCTGCCTCAACGATGTGATTAATTCGGTCGACATTATTATTCCTGATTTTATAAAATATATACCCACTTCTTCCCTTTTTTATTCGAAATATTGAGCCACAATACCTACGATAAAACATACTCTTGTTTCTTTGGAAGGAAGAGGCTCTTCAGTTCTTTGAAGCACGAACAATAGCTGGAAAAGACGTGGGATCTTGGGCCTGGCATTGCCTTGAGGCTTTTCCGTTTTTTTGTTGAGAATTTTTAGGCAGCGAGCAGGTATTGAATCGGAGTATAAATTTCACAAATCATGGCGCGCGTCCGCTAGCTCGACAGGCTCCCAAACAACAGTTAGTATAGGTTGCTGATGAATTGAATGTAGCCAACGAATGTAGGCTAAATGCTCGAACACCTTTATTTTGCTGACCAATTCTGACATCAGATCTATGATCCGGCATTACTGTTTGGTCTACAATAATTACCTCCACTTTCTCGAATGACCCGGGCAGTTGAGCCCCAAGAAAGCGCAGAAACAGGGCACGAAACTAGAGGCGTCATTGCAGGCTTTCCTCGGTCACGCTTGGAACGACGGCCGGAACTGCTCGCAAGGGAAATTAACACGAGTTTAATTTCTGGGACGGGAATTGCAGACGGCGGAGGGCGTAGAAGTCATGCCTTCGAGATGCAAGAGCGACGTAAGCTCTGAGCTTGCTAGTGGGTGTAAAGCAGTCCATGAGCTAGTTTTGGGCTCGTGTTGAAATGTATATTTAGAAGAGTACTGCGCATGATTGACAGCCAATAAATAAAATTCAATCTAAAGGATCTAGGCTTGAAACTGAATTTGTTAAAAACAAGATCATGGAAGTTTTGTAAGTCATAAAGATGTGTAAGATACTGTTGGATTATGATTGAATTAACCGTAAAATTTCCAACATTAAAAATGCCAGTTTCATAATTCGTGGTATTCGAATGTTCCAACGAACTTGGACCACGAAACTATTGAAAAGCAGATTTGGAATTGTCTTGCTAATCCAAATATTTACAAAGGAGACAGACGAGATTTAGGTTTTGAGCTTCTACTTAATTAAGGTTTTAGGCAGTGGAGGTTACTGTAGGTAAAAGTTAAGCTTCTGTTGGTAGTAATAGACATATATATGTATCTCGCATTGTGGGTTCTTTTCTGATCTCCCGATTAATAAATATTAGGGTAAAGAAGTACTCAATGCTTGTAAAACTTCAGGCCTCTTTAAAATAGTAAATACCGTGTATCAAATTTAATAACACCATCAGCGAGCTGGCACTAAAGCGAGTGATGAGTGAACTCCTCTGAACCATTTTTTGCTCCCATTTTGCTTGAGTGACGGATTAGCGAACGGTTATTCTGTATCGATGGATTCGTCACGTTGCTGTGTTGTCGAAGTGGTGTCGGTCTCTCCGTGAGGATCAAGTTTGTATTTTCACAGTCACGCACAAAGAATTTGTGTAACAAGTCTGGGTCCTCGTGGCGGGTGAGAGAGAAGATCTTTAGGATTTTCAGAGGATTTTTTGATAAGGATAACGGGAGAAATAGTTTTACAGTTAAGATTGACCATGAGCGTTTACTCAGGCCGGGAATACGTTACAAGGGTTGCAGCTCTGGGCAATGAGGACGGCTGAGGGGAAATCTGCTGTGATGGCCACTTACATAGTTCTTGATAATCAAGTCTTAAGAGATTTTCTAGCCGCGAACTTCCCAGACTACGCGGAGCAAACTGCTTACTAACAATAATAGCCATGTTTCGATCTCGTGATCAGGATATTGCTGACATATTCATCCAGATAAGGAGGTGTTGGTGGGAACAATGAAATCAAGAGAGTCTCTGGCCAAAAATAATTATAAGTCCCTGGACAGATTCAGGAGACTTTACTGAGGTAAAGATGCGTTCCAAAAGTCTGAAATGGCGTGAATATATGATGCATTACTACAGAAGGGACCAGCAAAGACGAGACGTACGAAATCTGAAATTATAATTTATTTCCGGATGCCTTAAAAATCCGTAAAATTTGAAATCTGATTGGCGGTTTATACAACTGAATGGCTTACTATAATTCAACACTGTAATGGGATAAGTCTCTGTACATTCGTATTCGTGGGCAAGTTCAACCTATTCCCTTATTCATGAAAAAATCAACTCGCAACAAATTTAAGGAATTTTGGTAAAATTTACAAGAACGTAACATAATACCTTTGTAACAACGAAAACTACTATGTGAAAAAGCTTCATGTTAATACCTACTTATCACCAATATATTTAAGTAAATTATTCTTGTTGCATCATCAATGCCAGAATCAGCCTCTCAAAGAAAGAGATACCACGTACAGTCAAACCTCCACGTACTAGGGCTCCAAAAACTTGACATCCGTTGGAGCGGAATGGACAGAGTGGAGTGCTACAGCGATAGACTACCTTCAACTGTTCAGTGACAGATTGTGCAGCCTACCTCTACTCATTAGTCCAGGCTTAACTTCTACTAATTAGTCCTTGTTCTATGCCGATGTCCTTGGAGATGCCCATTAGTAGAGCATGGTCGTCTTGGCTCATCACAGGAGGCCATGCAAACCTAGAAAGGCTTACTTCGTCCTTGCGAATGTTCTCGAACTTGTGCGAGTATCTAATGAGGACTGCACCTATATCAGAATGATCAATTAGTTCTCCTTCTAAAAACTCTCACGAAGCTCAATTTAAAGGAATTTCATTCTTTGAGCTGAATAGATACTACTAATAGAGAAAATCATTATGGTTTTTGTAGTTCAATTACGTTTACGATGACGTGTTCATAGATGTGCACGTTCTTATGGACGAGTCGTAAAAAACTCTAACAGAGCTCATCTTCTGCAACGTGTGCATGAGCTCCATTGATGAATTGGGAGAGCTATTTCAGTTGCAGCAAGCGTTGTCCATAAACTAATGATGATATTCAAGACAATATTAGGATTTGTTTCCGCTTGCTGAAATACGGTCTATGCAGATGGTGACTCGTATCAAGAGTAGCAGAAATTTGAATAGATTGAATGAATTCAGTTAATGGTACAAAAAATTGCGATATTCTCTTGAAAGCCAGGCGTTAGTTGCCGGAAATGTTTTTCACGCTTTTATTAGAGCCGTCTCTCGCTAAGACCCTAGACTTGATAACTGGCAATCAGATGCTCAATTGTCGAAAGACGAGTTTTTTACACTTGGTTTATCAAAACATTATGCAATAATAGATTTATACTTTCAGGGTTGTGCCATTGCTACCCTTTCGTCCGTATTGAATAATTAATCTTCGTAGTTTGAAAGGATTGCAAAATCAAGGTACAAAATTTCAGAAAAGTTCCATAAATTTTTAGTCTAAGTTTTCCTTTACTGTATTACTTGCAAATCGCGTATGGAAAGTCACCAGACTTTGTACTTTTCTCGAATACTTCTAATTATATAGTTTTTGTCTCCCAGGATTCAAAGGCTTTTCGTGCGCACATCTGAATGAATAACCTTCACTGGTGTTTATTTTCAATCCCATTAGCACTTTCAGTTTGTGCATTATCTGCAATGTCAATTAAGGTTTGTTTTAGTTCCAACATACTTTCAGTTCAAGATGAAAAAATTAATACTTTTAAATTTTATTTTTCTCGCAAAGGGGTCGAAGTTGATCGTCCACAAATTCGTGACGACACGCAGAAAAAGAGCCGTGCCAATTGTGGTGTAGAGACGACCTCAGAAGAAATTAGTGCTTCACGAGAGTTTAATGACATTCTCAAGTTCCTTCTCTGCATCGCTGTTGGCGGATCCGGTGATTCTTTGTCCGGCTCTGGGGAGCCTGATGAGACTGGGAACATGCCGAACTTCTACGGTCGGTCAAAGGATTCAGTAACGGATTACTTCACCTTTGTCCATCCTAGAGTTGTGAAGTGCACTTCAGTTTGAACCCTTAGTGTGAAGAGACTTAATCGGGGAGATCTCATGCTACACTTGTGATAAAATTCCTAATTCTGAGGTGAGTTGCGTATTTAGTTGGCTACTGCAGAATGAGTCATTTTTATCACAAGTTGTTAATGTCTCTTCTAAGCTCTCTTTCCAACCATATTTCATACAACTATGGTAATTGCTAGTAAATCTCCTTCTAGTAATTACACTGCATCAATTCTTTCCTAAATTACTCTGAGCTTCATTGTAAGTTTTATTCTTTCTGTCTGATTCCCAGAATTTTGTTCGTTTGGCGAAGTACCTCATTCAAACCTAATTATCTATTTACTCAATTTTTTAATGAACAAGATCGTTATCTGTAAGTAATACATAAATGGTCCAAGAATTTTTTTCAGCATAAGAGGTGCACGGTACTTAAGCAGATGGTCAATACAAGTTTCAGATAAATGAAATTTGAATTTTGTAACTAAGGAACCTGTGTATAAGAAATGGTTGATGATAGGAAGTTCTCACGGTTAATATTGACTTTACAGCGGCCTACAGCACAGAGCGGACCATTCATCGTATAGCCTTCATTTTGGGGGCATTGGATGGGATTTTTTTTCATGAGTGGCGGAAAGTTATTTCCAATAGGTTTATGATAAAGATGAAATGATAAAATAATAACTTTATACAGCACAACCCGTCTTCCGCTCCTGTTCTTCCCCCAATTCCGTTAGTTATGTGAGGGTCACATTTGGGTTAAGTTAGGGTTGCATCACGTTAGTAAAGGTTAGGTTAGGAAAGGTTTGTTTCGTTCATTTGACACAATGTAAAGTGATTAAAAAATGTATGAAAATGTTCCAATTTCCGTAAACTCTGTAAAATTTTGAAATATTAGTATAATAACAATTTGAATATCTTCCAATATGACTTCTTCTATGCATAAAAATTTTCAAAAACAGATTTCCGCCCCCTCGGAGAAGTAATTTCTATGCAATGATGCTAAAATGGAGGCTGTACAATGAACAGGACGCTCTGTGCAGTTGCCTGCAATAACGTAAATACTAACCGCTCTCACTCCTCACACATAAATAGGATATTCCGTAGTCAATAGGGTTAGGTTACGTTTGTCTACCGTATGGTATGAAGACTAGTGATTCCAGGACGACACTGGTAGGTTACTTCAGTTCTACCTAAGCCTTCTGGACTTTCATCTTTCGTGCCCACTTTGCTCGTTTCCATTTCCATGATTTCTACGCTAATTACTGCATCTCTTCTGTCTCATCCTTCTTAACTTGCTGTTTCTATGTGCAGTGAAAACCACACCTGAGCATAGATTCTACGTTCCCTACAGACGTGCTGAATGGTCCCTTCTTTTCGTTCTCTTGAGATCGCCTTTGATATGGCTAGGGACATTAACTGATCAACTAATAATAAACACAGGAAGTTTTTAACCACCATCATAAAATGGAACGATTGACCATATCCGCGTGGTCTCGATCAAATAACTTCCAGGTACCATCAGACAAAAAGGCGGCGAACGCAGTAAGTCCGGGTGTCCTATGAACTTTTTTCTCCGTTGTTGCCGTAATGTGTAGTCTGTGTTAAATGTCTCGTCGTGAAATGCCTCGCCGTAATGTCTCGTCTATGTAAAATCTATTTTCGCTTCCTCGGCCACATTTGGTGCATTGCAAACAAGTTTTTCATGTTGTTCAGTTAGTCGCCGTTTGTTTGAAGTTAGAATTTTGATTCTTTTAAGGATTATTTAATTAAAAAGCCCAAATTTCGTTCAACGGACACGACCTATTCAGCTCCGCTGTTAACACTTGACTGCAATTCTCCACGCAGGAAATATTTCGTGGCGACAAAAACTTTGGCTGTGAGTTTAAAATTGAAAGATTTTGCTGTCACAAATTTGGTTATCCTATTCATTTTCCCCTAATATCAACTAGCTTATTCGAGTAGTGCAGAAAATTTTTATGAAAACTTGAAAATTTCTATTCATATATGTTAGTGCTTTCGTTACGTTAGGTTAGGTTAGGTTAGATGATCGCGTGTTCCATACATGGCGCACGTCGCAGTCATAGTGTTAAGGTTCAAGTTAGTGGGGCTGTTCGAGCGTAGTGTGTTTTCGGTACAGATTCATTGTAGATTTTAGACCCCTCAAGGGACATAGGAAAGACCATCGGCAATAAGGTTAGGTTAGGTTTGTCTGTCCTATGCTATGGGGACTAGCGCCCCCAGGAGAGCCCTGTTAGGCTACCTCAGCTTTAGATTGGCCTTTGGGACTCCGTTCTTTCGTGACCACTTGCTTCTTTCCGTTTTCATTCCTTCTACGCTATTTCGTAATTGTATTTTCTTCCTCTTCCTTCTTAACTTGCTGTTTCTATGAGGACGGGATCTTGCGTGGGAACACACCTTGTGTATAGATTCCTCGTTCTCCTACGTCCATACTAAAT